>JAOVVA010000019.1:5971669-5990633 GCA_028565275.1 Leiocassis micropogon
CTCATATTACATATCTGTGTCTTATTTATTCATAGTTATTTATTTCATCATGTCCTATTTATTTATTTAATTTTGAAATTAAATAAATAAATTTAAATCTGGAATTTGGAGTTCCATATTTAACACGTGCAATTTTTGTAAATGTAACACCATAAAAATGTATTTCTGTTGCACCATTAGGAAGCTTCTGCACTCATTACAGATTTGTTTATATCTGAGGTAGATCAAACTGAAAAGCAGCCCATTCTGGTCACTGGCTGATTAACCCGTTCATATCTATTACAAATGTTTATTTAAAAAAAATACAATAAAATTTGGAATCAGTGTGGTGATTTATAATTGAATTGATTTTTCCCCATCTTAAAGAGCACATCAGGTTAATATAAGCTTTAATGTTAGAGATTTGTCTCCTGGTTCCTGGTTGGAGCAAGGGTTGTACCGATACCAAATCTTTCACATAATAATCGATAATAGTGATAACAAAACTGTTCCCCAGTAACAAGTGATCCTGGTACCAAACAGATGCTATGGTCAACAACCGAGTGTCTCAAAGGTCTCCATACTGTACATAGGAGACATTAACTTTTTAGCAAAAAGATCAGTTTTTCAGATTTAGTTAATACTTGAAGCTTACCTGTGGCTCCACTCGCATTCATGTTGTATGCGCTGTTGCTGTAAATGCTTCGCAGTCTGATCGGGGGTTTCTTGTTCTTGTTTTACGATGGTTGGCATCCAGTAAGTGGGTTTCTTTCCCTCATCGTATGCACTGTCACTGTAGACGCTCTTAATTCCGATCTGTTTTTCCGCTATAGACATTTTTCCCTCTGCTCCGGGGTTTCAGTAGCTATAAACTTGGCCTGTCGTATTTGTTGGACAGACAAGTCGCAACTCTTGTTGTTCTGGTGTTTGAGATGTTTGCAAAGATCTCGATCTCTCTGCTGATGAAGTGGTCGGGTTAAGATTTTTCACTTAAAAAAACACCAAGTCCTCAAACCAACTATATGATCAGGAAATCAAATGAAGATATATTATTACCTCACAGTATGACATAATAGTCGATGATGACACAGCCTACTTCACTGAAGTTTGCCTGTGATGCAACTACTTGTTCAAACACAAGCCCAACAGAATTTGTGTTTTGTGGTAGGTAGGAAGGCCTGGGTTTAGTTGCGGGTCTCAAGCCCCAAAAAAAGGGGCAGGTTTTTGTCACGAATGGCATCTGGTGTAAGAAACCTGTGCCAAGTTCCCTTTGCTTTGTTCCCTTACTCAGTTTTAACACCTGTTCATGGTGCCTGTGGATGTGATTTGGATTCGTGGTCATGATAGTCCCTCAACCACTACTCATCATACCCAATATACATGTAGCTCTCCTTCATAATAGTCACACTGTTATTCACAGTCAGATATATCTACTCATAATGTATACTATTCTACACTGACCTCAGTCTAGAAGCACTCTCTTTTTGCACTTCTCTCACTTTTAATATGTATGCTTCTTCTCTTCTCTCTCCCTCTGTCGAGCTACACAAGTCACTCCTGAGCTGCCAGTGATCCAGACCCCCTCTGCCCTCTGGACCTGTCTGACTTGTCCTGGTGCCCCAGGTTCTGGTTCGAGATCTCGTCGCTTAGATGCACATGATGTCTGCTTGGAATGTGTGTGTTGACTTGGGGACAGTTCCACATTACCGTGAAGACGGTCCTGGCCTCGGCTGATGCAGACAGCTGTTCTTTGAGGATTTTGACTGCAGTCACTCAATAGTTCAGGACTGTAGTTTCCTACAGTCTACCTGAGCCTCCAATAACTAACTGGACCCTATATTTACTTAAAGACATCCACTGATATATTGAACTTTTAGCATACATTATGACTGCAGATCAATTCCTGCTATCCGTTATCACCCAAATGAGGATGGGTTCCCTGTTGAGTCTGGTTTCTTCCTATTGCCATCTCAGGGAGTTTTTCCTAGACAAAATTTAATCATTTTGATACATTCACATTTTTTACATTTCATACAAATTTCCTTTTTTTTTTTAAGCTGCTTTGCTGCAATTGTTAAAAGTGCTATATAAATAAAATTGATCTGAGATTTATAAAATTTAATTATTATATCTTAGTTGCGCATCTTAATTTGCACTAGTCTGTCCACTAAATAGTCATCCTAATTCACCCATATTTTAAACATATTCATCTCATTCTTAATTTATATATATTTGAAATATTTGTGTGTGAATATTTTGTGTGTTTGTGTGTGTGTGAGTTTTATATGTATTTATATTATATTAAATATATTCTGTTTTCGCTTAGTTGTTTCTGTCGAAGCATGTGTCGTCTCCCACATGAATTTTTTTGGCAGTATGTTCTGACTGCCTGAGTCTAATATGACAATTTTTTTGTCAAATCGGGACAAAGTTTTTTCACCATAGACATTCTTCAGTCTGCTCTGGGGTTTCAGTAGTTATAAACTCGGCCTGTCGTATTTGTTGCTGGGTGAGTCACAACTTTTGTTGTTCTGGATGTTTGCAAAAATTGCTGTCTGTCTGCTGATGAAGTGATCGGGTTAAGATCTTTCACTTAAAAAACAGCAAGTCCTTGAACCAACTATATGATCAGGAAATCAAATGAAGATATCTTATTACTTCACAGTATGACATAATAGTTGATGATGACACTGACTACTTCACAGAGGTTGGCCTGTGATGCAACTACACAGGTCAAATGCAACTGCATGATTATTGTGTTACAGTCTATCTATCTAGCTAGCCTTTTAGAATGTATTTCATGAAAGAAGGTGTACCAGAAAAATATAAAGCACAATTATTATTTAATTAAAGAAACATATTTAAAGTACAGTTACAAACATAACACCTGATTTGATAACATGTTTATTATGAGTGGAAAAGATGACTAGGAGAAGAAGTCTACAGGGAAATGGCACTAATGTAAATGATGTTTTGTAAATACAGTTATATTTCACTTATAAGTGATATTTCCTCACCCTGTGAATATATACATAAAAGTTTTAATTTATCCATCATCCAAATTAATACTGTTATACAGAAAAAGTCAAAAGTATGACACGGCTTCTAATTCAATGTTTAGAATTTATTTTCTACATTCTTAAAATAGGGATAATGGAGATTTCAAAACTATTAAATAACATATGTAATTATGGAATTAAGTAAAAACAACAACAACAACATCAATAACAGACAGTTGTTATTTTAAGACACGAGGGTCAGGTGTTCTGGGAAAGTTCTTGCAAGAACAGTATTGTCAAGGGCATTTGCAAAACCCATCAGGCACCATGATGAAACTGGCTTTCATGAAGACCAACCCAGGAAAGCAAGACCAAAATTTACCTCTGCTGCAGAGAAGAAGTTCATTTAGAGTTACCAGCCTCAGAAATCACTAATTAACAAACATAGGTTGCAGACACATCTCAATATCATCTGTTCAAAGGAGATTATTGCAGTCTTTTGTTTCTAGGCTTGCACTGGCATGTATGGTGGAAATTTGCATATAATTTAAGATTAATAACAAATAAAGCAATAGCAAATGAAAAGTGTAGCTGCTGTAATGTAAATGATAAGAGACTAACTTGTTTTGCATTACAGCAGCTACACTTTTTTGTAAAACAATGCAACCAAGAAGGTAGCGTCATCTGCGGCGAAAATGTGGACGTCAGGCTGAGCTCAGGGCTACTGAAACCCTGAATTAGACTGCAGAGCATTTACAGCGATGGCTCATACAACAGGCAGAAGTAAGAACTGCTGAAACATTGGAGCCATTGATTAATTAATATGTACTTATTTTAATTAGCAGACAATAAGTGTTTTTTAAATACATTTTTTTTTTTTTGCAATGTGAAAAGATGAACCCTTTTTCTGGGCAATGACATTTCTAGTGGGGACACTTTATCAAATAAAATAAAAATAATTGTAAGTTGGTTTAAAAAAACTATTTTGTTATGCTGAGTTGATCAGGTTATAAAATGAATCATAGACCAAATTAATTATGATTTAGTTATTTTAGTTCATCCAAGAACGGCTAGTGACAAACAATGCTTTTTCTAGTATGATGGAGCACCTTGTCATACGGCAAAAGTGGTAACTAAGTAGCACAGGGAACAAAACAGAACAATTTTGGGTCCATGGCCAGGAAACTCCCCAGAATCCCATTGAGACAATTCGGTCAATCTTCAAGAGGTGGCTGGACAAACGCAAATACAAATTCTGACAAACTGAAAGCATTGATTCTGCAAGAACGGACTGCCATCAGTCAGGATGTGGCCCAGAAGTTAATTGACAGCATGCCAGGGGCAAATTGTAGAGGTCTTGGGAAAGAAGGGTCATCATGGCAAATACTGAATCTTTGCATAAACTTAATGTAATTGTTAATAAAAACCTTTTGACACGTATGAACGCGTAATTATACTTCAGTATACCATCTGATAAAAAGGTCTAAAACCACTGAAACAGCAGACTTTTGGCCACGGACAAAAATATATAAATATATAAATAATATAAAAAGGTGTGTGTGTGTGTGTGTGTGTATACATATATGTGACCAAAATAGCATCATCCAGTTTGCTCTAATGTCAGTTGCGCTACAAAATGCAGGCCAAAACTAAAAATGAAATCTCCCCTTTATTATTATTTTTTATTGAGTAAATACGTTAATAGGAATCGATCATGCACACAACCACAAAATCTTAAACTAATCCGACACATGAAGTGAAAAGCTGCCATTCAAAATGGCGCCGTGCACTGATCCGAGTGACGAACTTCCTGCTTCCCTCATCACGGGTCCTGGAAACTAGACCAAGGCAAGATGACACTCACATCGCGTTACCGGAGACTTAACCAAGAATAATACAACACGGTTATCCTGACATGGTTTCGGGAATCCTCGGTGTGCTAGGATGGGACGCGGGCAGAGAGCTGAACAACGAGACAGAGCCAGTGCTCGTGCGGTAACCTGGAGGACTGTGGACGTTACAAGGGCTTGACGTGTAGGAGGAGACTACGTTTAACCAAAAAAGAAAAAGAAATGCATCGGTCAGGATCCGGTGTAATTATTGCGTCATAAAGGTGAAAAACAAATGCAACGTTTGTCTTTATGCTTCCATCGGACCTTAACCGCGTTCCAAACATAGATCATCATCCACCCTATAGCGAGCTCTTCCGGCAGCACAGGAGGTGAGATGCACGCCTTCTATATAATAATAATAATAATAATAATAATAATGCTTTTGTTTAAAATAGTGACTTGTTAAATATAAAGTTGTATAACTTGAAGTGTCACTGAATTTATATGGTTTCTGTAACAGGGTAATATTCAAACCTGCTGTTAAAGGCGAATTTATGGGATCACAAGGTAAAAGATATAAATATATATATATTTACCTCTTTAACTAATTGAATAATAATAATAATATTAATAATAATAATAATAATAATAATAATAATAATATAGGCTGGTGTGTGATGCCGGGTGTTTGCAGTTGGTTGAGAGAAAGAGGAGGCGGAGAGAGAGCGAGAGAGAGAGAGAGAGAGAGAGCTCTTTGTTGTTTATCCGGTGTTTTTGTACCGTTCGCAAACAGCTGATTCGGTTCCGCTCCGCGAGCGCCTGTTGATATTTGACGGCGGCTGATGCTGTCACACACACACACACACGCGCGCGCACACAGCCAGCCTAAAGTCTCGAATATTCCGTGAAGAGACTTAGGTGTGCTGATTGATTAGCCCCACGACACAAGAGGGAGAAGGTGTTACCTGTGTCATGTTATTCGATCACAAAGGTAACGTCACGCGCTTGTGTTGTAACAATGTATTTAGTTTGTGTTCTTTTTATTCATGTTTTCACCGCGCGCGCTGCGCTGCTCAGAGTTTACAGGCATGGCTGTGTTTGATCTAGCAGGGGCAAAAGCTGCCAAGTCGGATGTTTGTCAGTCAACATGTGTGTTAGTTCACTTGAGTTTACATTCAGATCTGATATTTTTGAAAAAGCAATTTGTGCACAAAATGAGTCGAGATTAAAATTCAGGGGGAAAATAGTTTATATAGGTTTTATATCTATCTACCTATCTATCTCTCTATCTATCTATCTATCTAGGAACCTCTGTAGTCCAACTAGAGACCGTGGAGGCCAATGGTGATTGGTCCAACTACACCTTAGAGGGTTTACAAATAGGTCACTAGGTTGTATGAATATGAATCTAGTTCACATTTTTTTGCTGATGCAATTCATGCATCATGCCGGAAAACCTGAACATTATGTCAGTTACCTTGATCCAATAAGCCTGGCTTATCTAGCGTTTCCTTAGTAATAGTTGTAAATTTCGTTTAAAGAGATTTAATGGATCCATGCTAGTAATATAAACACAGTGAGGATTGTTTTTACCGTGTCTTCTCACCTTGATTTTTCTGTGCCTAGTTTCATCTGATGAGATGAGTGTGCACACAGGACAGGGAAATGATGAGGTACTGGTGTCTCAGGCTGTGTGGGATTACCTGGCAGCAGCCGGGAGATCTTGGCTGCTTGACTTTGAGGATAAACAGGGGCTGAGTGCTGGAATCATACGGCGTGGAGAGTGTGGAGGCTGCTGTGCTGTAAGACACCTCTCACCTGTGAGACACCTCTTCCCTGTGAAGAGTCCAGCTAGGGACTGTGGAGGCCAATGGTGATTACCATTGTATTTATTCCCATTTTTACGACCATGGTAAGACCTCCGGTCAACATTCACATGCACAACGGGCAATTTGGGAACTCCAATTAGCGTAATCTGCATGTCTTTGGACTGGGGGAGGAAACCGGAGTACCCGGAAGGGACCCACAATGTAAGGGGAGTCCAACTAGTGACTTTGAAGGCCAATGGTGATTACCATTGTATTTATTCCCATTTTTATGACCGTGGTATGACCTCTGGTCAACATTCACAAGCACAACAGGCAATTTGGGAATGCCAGTTAGTGTAACCTGTATGTCTTTGGACAGAGGGAGGAAACCAGAATATCCAAAAAACCCACCAAGCACGGGGAGAATGTGCAAACTTAATGCACACAAGACTCAGAGGCGAGTATCGAACCTGGATGTGCAAGGCAACAGTATTAACCACTATGCGCTATAGTACCACCATCTATAACCTTCATACCTTGATATTACTATGATAAATTATTTTATTACTGTGATAAAATAAGCCTTGTTTTTATGTTCAGTTCATGTTTTCTGTTTTTAATGTTTATATGTTCTTTGTTCAGTTCATGTTTTTAGTAACATGACAGGCTTTGGGTGTGTGTGTGTGTGTGTGTGTGTGTGTGTGAGAGAGAGAGAGAGAGAAAGAGAGAGAGAGCAAATTACTAATATTAGTTATACCAGTTATATATTTAAAAACATTAATTTGACTATAAATGGATAAAATGTATTATTTGTGATTTAATTTAAAAATGCAATAATTGATTTCTTGTTTTATTTATGAATTATTTGATAAGGGTAACTGCTTATATGGATTTTTTTGGGTGCAGTTTAGAGTATTATTTATAGCTTATGCATTTATCTTTTGGTCCAACTACACCTTAGAGGGTTTAAAAATAGGTTACTAGGTTGTATGCATATGAATCTAGTTTACATTTATTTTTTACTGATGCAATTCATGCATCATGTCGAAAAACCTGAAAATTATGTCAGTCACCTTGATCAAATAAGCCTGGTTTCCCCATTGTCTCCTTAGTAATAGTTGTACATTTCGTTTAACAAGATTTTATTGGATCCATGCTAGTACTATAAACACAGTTTATTCTTTTTGCTGTGTCTTTTCACCTTGATTTTTCTGTGCCTAGTTTCATCTGATGAGATGAGTGTGCGCACAGGACAGGGCAGCGATGAGGTACTGGTGTCTCAGGCTGTGTGGGATTACCTGGCAGCAGCCGGGAGGTCTTGGCTGCTTGACTTTGAGGATAAACAGGGACTGAGTGCTGGAATCGTTCGGCGTGGAGAGCGTGGAGGCTGCTGTGCTGTAAGACTCTCGCCTGTGGAAGGTAGGACACGGTTGACGGAAGGGCCAGTCTCAGCTGCCACGCGTAAAGCCTTTATTGACCTGTGCCGGTCTGCCCGCAAGGAGATGACCAAACAGGAAGCGGCTCCAAAGAGAAAGCGCTCTCTGTTACCCTGTATCGGGGTGGCGGAGATGGATGCTGAGGGCAGTTTGCTTCCTCCACCTCCTCCACAGCCTCGTCGATCCCAGAGGCAGCAGCAGCAAAGGTACAAGAAAAATACAGAGACGGACCCCTGTGCCGCTCCAGCAAAGACGGATTGTGCATCAGGAGCAAGCCGGTCGAGTGAAGACGACAGTGTCAGCTGCTCCATCTGTATGGGAGAGATGGTGGAGAAGACCACTTTGGACAAGTGTGGCCACTCGTTCTGCCGCACTTGCCTGGAACAGGCATTCCAGGTGAAGAAGGCTTGTCCTGTGTGCAGGCTTGTTTATGGCCAGCTTATTGGAAATCAACCAGCAAACGGTAGCATGATGGTGGAAAGAGACCCAGGTCTAGAAATACCTGGGCATGAGGGCTATGGCTGCATATGCATTATCTATAGCTTCCCTCCCGGGTTCCAGTCAGTAAGTAATCAACCTAACTAATGTTTGCTGTCTTGTTTTGTCATTTGACTGAATTAAATAGCGATCATCAACATGCAGTCTTCCACTAGTTTTTGTGTTGTTCTGTTTTGTTTTTCAGCAAGAGCACCCAAACCCTGGTGTGCTTTATCCAGGCACTGATCGCGTGGCCTACTTACCGGACAGCCCTGAGGGTAACCGTGTGTTGCGTCTGCTACGGCGAGCTTTTGCACAGCGGCTAATTTTCACTATAGGAACCTCTATGACCACAGGCATGCATAATGTCATCACATGGAATGATATCCACCACAAGACCGCTATATTGGGTGGACCACGAAGGTGTGCCATCTTATATTTATTTATTGTTGATAAAACCAGTTTTTGCTGTGATACTCCCTGTCATGTGGGTGATCTTATAGATAGTTTGCTTCACTCCAAGCATAATGGGACATTAATAATTTAACAGTACTTGACTATAAGCAGAGGGAGTGCTGAATTGGAACATGGCCTGGCTGTATAAGTCAGGAACCCTTTCTGAAGAGAGGTGGTCTTCTTTGTCTAAATTATTTTGGCCTTTTCTAAATTATTTATGTTGTAGGACTATGGTGATGTTAAAGAAGTCAATCAAGATTCGGTTCCATGATTACAATCCAAAGAAAATTCATAGTGGTTTAGATATTTGAACCGAGTAAAAACCAACACAGTAAAGATGTGACATATCTGGCCTGAGTGATCTGATCAAAAAAGTCATTGCAATTGGTTTGCTTTTGGGGTTGATCTTGGTCTGTCCTGATTTGGCCTTTAAACATAACATGGTTAGGGCCCATGCACTTCTCGACGCAACTCTCCCATTTTATCCAGGCTTGGCGACCCCTTGCTGGGCGAGCAGCTAAAAGACCAACAACACTCATAGGGCCGAAGCACTCATACTATCAGCACGTATAGTCATATAGTGCTGATGTCATAATGTGTGAAGTATTATTAGGGCCCAAGCACTATGACATCATCACTATCGCTCTCATAATGCTGTTTTAATAGTGCTGATGTCATAATGTGCAAAGGCCCTCTTGTTCTTCTATTTCTTTTTTCTTTCAATCATCCTGGCTCTTTTGGAGGGCCTAACATGCTCAAAAACTCATGCAGTTTAAAAAAAGGTTAAGTAACAAGTTGCACAGCTTCTTTTAAGTTTACTAAACTTTTAGAGAAATTTGCTGGCCAAACAAAATACTTCCTATTGCAGTTTAGTTGAGACAACGTGTACCCAGTTCAAAACCTTAAGTTGACTCAACTTGTAATTCAAATATTTAAGTCAGCTCAAGTATTGGTTGTGGGCCCAATTATATTTTTCTAGTGTTGACTTAGCCCAACTTTTTATCTACTCAAAAATAGGATGACTCCCACTGATGTAGCTGGTTCAAGTGATTGTTTTTCTATAAAAAAAAATTTGACCTTACAATACTCCAACAATTAAAACACACAAGCATTACTTTAAAAAAAACTTATTCTTCCAATACTAGTCAAAGTTAAATCAGTGGATCTCCATAAAACTGGAGAATACAGGTTCTTTTTTGTTTAAATGTAAATAAAATACCTGGATAACACTTAATGATTCTTTTATATTGCAATATCATATCCATTTCTAAAAACTAGCAAAGATGAACAGTTTTTTACCCAACATGTCAAACACAAAAAAAGAGTCTTTGGGAACAAAAGTTTGTTTCTCAACATATGAATCTGATGGGAGGATGTCTTTCCAAGTACAATAGAAATCGTTCAGATGGCTTCATAGATGTCCTTCCAATCCTTTTGTAATTCAATGTTTAGAGCACAGACCTGACCAAACATCACTCCTAAAGCTGCTGCACAGTCACCCAGACCCTCAAGGACTACAGTCCCCTCCAAAAGGCCAACCGTCAACCCTCTGTCCCCAATCCTCCACAGCAGAGCTCGGTTAAAGAGAACAAGAACAATCTTGTTAAGACAAATATAAATAAATTTCACAGAATATCTAGTTATGATATAAATAAATGATATTAATAAGGCTTGTATACCACCAGTGAATAAAATACACAAAACTCTGGAATTCTAATGATGGGTTAAAGCTGCTTACTATTTCATATTTACAAGGGTTTTACTTTATTCTTCATTTAAGTTCTCAGGAGTAACTACATGTTTGGAGTGATGTTTTAAATTAACCGGTTTTCATACGAATAAGTTAACTGATGTAACACTTGTAAATGAGCATTTGCAACTCGGGAAGTTTTTATTTCCCTTAACTTACTGAGTACTGAAGCGCCACTACTCCTTAACGGTTAGACACTTCTGGGTTTTTCTGTTTGCTCATGCAGCCGGTGGAAATCCGTCTTATAAATCACATGATTGCATCTCTCAGTGAAGGTAAATTGCTGGCTCAACTTGATTTTTTTTGTTTGTTTATTCAGTCCGTGTCTTCAAAGTTTTCAAGAACACAATGTTACTTGTTGTCTCAACAAATACCACTGTAAGAAGTTACAATACAACAATACAATATTAATTCATTCAATATTTATCTAGTTGGAGTTTTGACAGTGTGGAAATCGGCACACAGGTTAGAACCCTACCCCATTATGAGGCCTGCGAGTCTGGGCTCTGAGCATGGCTCAGGGCCGTCACAGGAGACTTTGCTACATAGCTCATACACACTTGCATGTACAGTATACATGTCAAACTCGGTACACTTCTAGATCTCATTGAACTGAACAATTTTCATTATGCATGTCATTGGCTCAACTCAACAGGAGATCAGATATTTCGGCCCATTTGCAAAACGCACACAACGACACACATTACATACACACTACACATCCTACACACACATACACATACCACACACACACACACACATACCACACACACACACACATACAAACACACTTCACATCCTACACTACACACACACACACACACACTTCACATCCTACACTACATACACACAGTACACATCCTACACACACACTACACACATATACTACATACAATCTACACACACCCTAGATACACAAACACACACTAGACATCCTACACACATGATGCCACTACACACACACACACACACACACACACACACACACACACACACACTACACATCCTAGACAAACGATGATCAGTCCCAAGCACCTGCGCCATTGCGATGGCCACCAGACCCGGCCCACATTGAGTGACATCAGCAACCGAGGCTTTTTGGAGGTCTTAACATGTTCAAAAGGCACACAGGTTGTATGTTGCACACATTTGGCAGTGATCAGCACAAGCTCTTGCGTTATCACCGCCCGGGCACACCAGAAAGAAACGTCCAGCCGTGACGATGCCTTAAACTTGTGCCATATTTAGTGACATCAGCATCCTGGACCTTTTAGAGGTCTTATAGAGTGCTCAAAAGGCACACTGGGAGGCGATGGCACAGGTGCTTGGGCCCGCTCATCGTTGCTTGCAACTATATTTTTTGCTTTTTGTTTGTTTTATTAATGTCCCTCAATAAATATTTACATCAAAATCTAGATGGTACTCAGAATTTCCTACCCATACCTCAAGCTCATGCTTTTCTGACGTAACATGAATGAAATTTGTGCTTGGATTTGTGCTTTTGCTAGTGGGAACTTTTTCTAACTGTTTCTATGGTTACAATATGATTAAAAAATATTATAACCATTAAACTTTTGTCTTGTTAGAAAAAGTCATCTCTTCTACTTACATAAACTATAGTAGTAAAATTTCTGTGGTAAAATTCCATTTTTCTTTCTGCCTGGTAGCAACTTCTTGCAGTTTTGAATCAAGACTATAGTGTACATCCTACTAATGATCTGGTAATCAAATTAAAATATATTATTACCTCACTGTATGGCATAAAATTTAATTATGACACTGTCTATTGTTACATTCATTGAGGACCGTCTGTGATGTTCCATCCAAAAAGTCTTTAAACCAACTGAACATTTTTTTCTTCAATTCCCAGCATGTGAATTTTGATTCTGAAGTGGTATCACCAATAACACTAACTCTCATGTTGTTTGGCAAGCTTTTTGTCTTGACGTATTTCCAAAAGCTGGATGCTTCGAGGCATCAAGTTCGTATGATGAGGAACTCCTGTGACAAATGTGACCAAATGGTAAAAATGTTATTAGGGCCCAAGCACTGTGACATCATCAAGCAACATGACTATGACATCATCGCCATCGATCCGATAATAAAAATTGGAAATTGGCACACAGGTTAAGATTTGCTGCCTGTGAGTCTTCACCAGAGTTTTTGGTACATAGCCCGAAGTCAGATAATTTGGGTCATTTGCAAAATGTACACAATGGATACACATTACATACACTATACTACACAAAACACATCTTACACACACACACACACCTTCTAATTCCATGTTCTTTCATGATTTTTATTTCTTTCTACACTGTAAAACAATGCAGACGTTATCCAAAATATGCAATAATCTCCTTTGAACAGTTGATATTGAGATGCGTTTTCTACTTATGCTCTGTAAAGTCTTCATAACGCCTCTAATCTGAATTGCTGTTTGTTAATTAGTGATTTCTGAGGCTGGCAACTCTAAATGAACTTGTCCTCTGCAGCAGAGGTAAATTTTGGTTTTGCTTTCCTGGGATGGACTTCATGAGAGCCAGTTTCGTCATGGTGCTTGATGGGTTTTCCCAATGCACTTGACAATACTGTGTCAATCCAAATGTGTTCAAATGTTTCACTGGTACTGTATATCTGCTCTTCGTATGTTACAGCTTTGGTTACCCAGATCCTACATACCTCGTGCGGGTGACGGAGGAGCTGCGGGAAAAAGGAATAACGGCTGACTGATCCTTTGGGACTCGGCACATCAGGACAGCTAGCGACCTGGCAAGTGGATCAGATTGACCACAGAATACCTAGTGATTCACTGTGTTAATGTCAATCACAGCCATTCTACAGTACCTGTTTGGTCAGATGGCTTTTTACAAACACTGAGCTTGTGTCGATAGGTTTCTTTTTTTGTTTGAAGAAAAAGTGATTGCTCTCTTGCAATAAGTGACACATTATAAATGAGTGCAGTGCATTCCACATGTTTATTGGTTTCAGAAATAGCACTTTGAAAAGTTAAGAGTAAAGTCTAAAGCTCTGTGGTTTGTTGAACTCTGAAATGAAGTAAGTGCTGATTAACATCTTTCTGCTGGTGTAGTAGGGAACTGTTTTCATGTCCTAGGCAAATGGCTTTTTTTTTTTTGTTTCTTCCATCCAGCAGGTTTTTTGTGACTTGTTAATCTTTTAGCCACTGTCTGGGCCAAGAAAGCGACCCCATAGCTATACCGATCCTGGGCAGTGTTTTTATTTTTTATATATTTTTTTTAATGCAGCACTACAAGGCACTTTGCAGTCACATATGTATGTTAATTGTTAATGTTTGGAGCTGATTTCTGGTCTGTTTTCAGATATGCAGCATTTTGCAGATGTAGAGGACCAGTTTAACAGCTAAGAGGTGATGTCAATCCCTATATGTCTTTTTTTTTCTCATCCAGAAAAAAAGTTCTTTTGTTTCAGTGTATAGATTTTTTTTGTGCAGCTATTATTAATTAGTTGAAAGTTCTGTTTCGGTTAACGGTTGGAAAAGACAAGAATTGGAAAAGAAAGAAAAAGGAATGAAAAATGTTTGGAAGGTTTCTTTTGCATGTCTGTTGTTGACTTGATTGTGCAAACTTCTATATGATGTCATTAAAAAAAAACGTTCTGTAGACTATCCCAAATCAAATGAAAGGCACAATCAGATTCTTTCCCAATGGAAGAATCACACTTAAGCCTCAGATCCATCAAACGGCAGGCGCTGGATTTATTTCATGTCAGTAAGCTTTTTCTTCATTTATACTGACACACTCCTGGTGCAATTATACAGCCATTTGATTCATTGAAGTTGATCCCTGTAGTGAATTAGAAAGAAAAAAAAATTATGCAGAACATTTATTTTCTCATTCAGTCTGTTATCGGATGGTTTACTAAAGATCGCAGCATGTTCTGACGAGTGAAAAAGGATTTCTCCGTAGTAGGTGGGTCGCTGGTTATAGCCAGAAGCACGTTCTGATAAAAAGTGAAGAACATTATATTATAGTACCTATATAAAATAACTGATTATTTATTTCATTATTACAGAATTAAAACCTTTTCTGCTTATATAAAAAAATAGTGATTATGCCTGATTGGCTCTAAAATTAACAATATTATAAAGAAATGGAAAGAAAAATGACTCAATATGTCTAAAGCTGTCTGAGATGTTTCTTTTTGTTTAATCTCCCTCCTCATTTTGTGTTAAGGGACCAATACAAAGATCCTTTTTGGATGATTTAGTGACACCAGTCATGCAAAATTCTATGCAGTTCATGTTAAAAACAGAAAGAAATAAACCTCTTAAAGATAATCGATTGTTATACAAAGTTCATAACTTGCCTATATGACTGTGTTGATTTGTACATGACAACATGTCTGCTACAATATGTGCTTTATGTTTTCATACTTGAATAAAGACTTATGTTCAGTTTCTTTGCAGCCTGAGAGGTTTTATTGCTCGCATAAGGAGTCTTTGCACAAACAGCTTTGTAAATTCTGACAGGAAGTGAAGGCTCTCGCTGCATAATTGATTGATTTGCAGCTCTGCTCTCTCTTGTGAAGTCACTAAGACATCAGTAGTCCAGCCAGGCAGTTAAAAATTGTTAAAGAATAATGCATGATGTAGAGATATGTAGTTTATTCTAAATATTGATGCGATTCACATGCAATCATTTATTCTGAGCAGACTGCGCCGGTGAAACGACAAGCCGTTTCTACAGAAGACTGATTTCTATGGGAAATTCGTTTTATCCTGTACAGCTAGTATAATGACCTCGAATCCCTTAAGGCTTAAATCCCAACATGTGTTCCTTTTGGTATTACAGCTGTATGAGAAATTACACTTGGAACCTCAAGACACTCTCTTTAGTGGTAATGTTCTTTATTGGGTTTTTCTTTCCCATTGTGGGTTTTTGAATCCTGTTTGTTTTATAATAAACAGGATGTGGGTTCAGATGTCAGAAAGCCATTGCTGGACCTTTAGGCAATGACTCTTGACTCCATAGTGTTTTTTTGTCTTTTTTCTTGGATTACCTTTGGATTGAACTTTCTGATCCAGAGAAATCAGTAGAATATGATGTTTGTTGCTTTGTGTGAAAGTCCATTGTATAGAAGCCCAAAAAATTGAATTGAGGTGCAGGGCAACAAATGACTTAATAAAAAGACCTACTTTAACCCAGGGGTTCACAAAATTGGGGTCACAACCACATGTGTTGTGACCATGTGTTGTGACCATAGTACCATAGAACTACCATGGTACCCACTAAAGTGCCATAGTATCTATCTACCCTGGTACTCTATATATAAAGTCCTATGGCGCCTTCCATGGTAATGTCTGAAGTACAACTGTAACAATATGGCATTACTGTGCTGTCTAATACTGCTGTCACTTTCAATGACTATAACTCATTGTACATCTCAATTTGCACTCATCTATCCACTAACATTTATTCACCCATTCACTTTTCATTCTCTATATGTTTATACATATTTTACAAAATATTCTTATTCTCTTAGTCATTTCTGTCAGTAGTAGCATGGTTGTCTTGCATGTTTTTTTGTTTTTTTTTTGGTCTACACTATACATTGACGATCTGCAATTGCAACGACATCTTTTGTCTATTATGTTACTATCCTTGCTACTGGATGTTCGAAATTTCCTTTGGGATTAATCGATTTTGTGGTATGTACTATAGATTACCATAGTAAACTATAGTACATACCATAGTAAGATTTCGGGCCAAACTATTGCAGGGCACAAGCACACACACCCAATCATGCACTGCAGGCCATTCGGAAACATCAATCAACTTACAGCTTACGTCTCTAAGCCAGGGTAAATAAAAAACCCATCAAGCATAAATAAAAACATGCAAACTATAAACAAATAGACTGGAGGTCAAACTCGAACCCCCAACCCAACAGGTGGGCGGTGACAGTGCTTGGGGGTCAGGACTTAGGTCAAAAATAAAATTATAATGTTTTTGGGTCAGTTGTCCAAACGATTTAATTATCTCTTGATTTAATTGATGAAATAGGTTGGTGGTTTTTATAGGTGTCCATCAGGTGTTGACTGGTTCTGTATCATTTCAAACGAGCTGCAGTGTTTTACACTCCAAAAACACTACTCAACTCTGTTGCAGTAGGACTAATGGTTAAAGTGACAATTAAATGGCAGAATGTGGTATCCAGGTCTGTGAGAACGATGTCAGTAAATACAGTTGGAAATTGTGCTACATTCAATAACTGAAGCTTGTGCATTAGCAGGGTGGACAATTCTTGAGAAATTGTAACTTCTTATTCTACTTATTCTAATTCTCCAATTAACCATAACATAAAATCCTATTAACATTAAAACCACCTAAGGTTTGGGTTCCTGTTGCAGCACCTGGGGCAGCTCTGGCCCCTCGGGCATGGCTCCGCAGGGCCTCTGGGGGTGTACTCTGGTGTCAGCCTGAAAGGATTTATTACCTCAAAGGAAACATTTTTTTACTTATCCAGCAATTGACTATTTTGACTGTATTGATTTTTTTTTTGTTAACACCAGGTTAGACTACATTCAATTTCAAAAGCAAGTCAAATTCTAGCTAAGGCAAAAGATCATATATTGATATCATGCTTTAGAATGAACTTTATAAACGTTTTTGATTAAAAAAAATATTCCAGATGAAAATATGATATTAAGTTACCTTCATTAGGTATAAACATTTACGCTTATATTTTTAATACTTCAGTACATTCTACTTACATTACTTACATTGTTTGGCTGGATACTTGCATTAAATCTTTATACTTTCATGTAACTATTTTCCACCCTTGTGCATTATGTATGAAAATGTATGGAAAAACAAGAATAACAGTTATTCAGTAGCAATTAGTGTTGGATGATGAGATCAGACTTGATGAGATCAGCAAGAACCGTCAACCATATTTTGACTTTATCTTTTTTCAATCATCTGTAAAAGGACATTTTCTGTAGTATTTCAATTAAACAATAAGATATGCAAAACTTCAACCCCACATTATGTGCATTTTAAAGGTATATTATGTATACTACTATGTATACTATTGCCATCAAGGCAAACCAGGACTTGCGATGTAATGCCTGATCCTTTAATATTTGAACTTGTTTTCAACTTGCGGAAGAGGTGCATCTGTGGGAACTGTACACACTGTATGCATAATAATTTACAACACCCCTTGCACTTTATAGGAACCCAGCTGGGAGTTATTGCCACATCCCCTGTACATTCCTGACCTCACTTCAAGCTATTTCCACATGTTTGGACCATTAAAGATGTTCCTGGGGGTCCAGCAGTTCAGATGAGAAGCAGATAATCCGATCATGGCTCTGGTGTACTGAGAAGATTTTCTACCTTGACGGTGCATTAGTGTAGCAGGGGATCATACAGAGAAATAAAGGGAAGATTTTATCCATATAATTATAATCTGTTATTTTGCACATCAAAATTTCCCAATAAAAAAAAACATCAGTTCTACACAATACATTATTTTGTTGTCTGATCCTATGATCAGACCCTGATATTAATGAAGAACTAGATGATACGCATGAAATAAAATTTCCTGTTGCTGAAAATAATGCATCACCTAAATAATATCAGTGGTGCTCCTTTAAACCCTAGTAATGGATGAATTACACGTTGTGCAAAACAACAGATGGGCTGCATGTTGCACTCGAGTACAAAAGTTTGTCTGCCCTTAGGACATGATGATGATGAATAGCAATTACATTTATATAGATAACACATTTAGGTTTCACAGATGGTCTTGCATTTTACATAAAAAACAATAAAACAAAACTATATCCATTTAAACCCATATTTGAATGTAAGAAACACAGCAGTGCAAGAAATCAGCGGCAGAGTTGATGTAACATGTCCTAATGTGATGAATTCCCAAATTACTGTTACTGTAGATGATTATTTTTATTACCCAAAATGTTTGATTTAAAATTTTTTTTTTTTTTATTGTAATTATAAATGTTTTGGGTTTTTTTTTCAGTCAATGTACAGTACCAATGAATGCTGTATTATGTCCACAAAACAAGTTTGCTATAAACATGCATCTCCTCAGCGGCCTCACTTCTGTCTTTAGGTTAACAAGAAAAAAAGCAGTTCCCTTTCAAAATGCTATGGGAACATCTTTCTGTGTTGCCGGTTGTGAAGCATGTGTGTATCAAACACGCCAAATTTTGGCACAT
>JAOVVA010000019.1:5990733-6006868 GCA_028565275.1 Leiocassis micropogon
TGCCAAAATTTGGCGTGTTTGATACACACATGCTTCACAACCGGCAACACAGAAAGATGTTCCCATAGCGTTTTCACTTCCAACAGATGTTTGATCAGATTTAAAGGCCAAGTCAACACCTTGAACTCTTTGTCACGTTTCTCAAACCTTCGGGAAACGATTTTGCATTATGGCAAGGGTGCATTATCCTGATGAAAGATGTCAACCCAACCCCACCAGGGAATCCTTGGCCTGCAACAATGTTTGATAGGTGTTACATGTCAAAGTACCATCCACATCCAGAACTCAGGGTTTTTCAGCACAACATTGCCTTACATACCTTTTTGCCATTATGCATATCCTGGAGCCATCTATTGGCCAGGTAAGTGAAGCACACTCACGCAGCCATCCACATGATGATGACGACACCTTCTTCCATTGCTCCATGGTCCGGTTCTGATATTAATGTGCCCTATTGTAGGAGCTTTCAGCAGTGGAATAGGGATCACGTCAGTGGTTATGCAGCCCAATACACAGCAAGCTGTGATTCTTAAATCGTCCTAGCTGTGAAGCTGTGTGTTCTTAATAGCCAGAAATAACTTTTTCAGCAAATTGTGCTACAGAAGCTCCTTTGTGGGATTGAACCAAACAGGCTAGTCTTTGCTTTCTGTGTGGATTAATGGATGCCTTGGATGCTCATGACTCATGTCTGTTACAATTTCCTTGGAGTATGTTTGGAAGGTACTAACCACTGCCTACTAGGAACACCCCAGAACACCTACAGGTTTGGAGATGGATGCTTGAACATAGCTTTTTAGCCATCACATTATTGCCCTTGGTAAAGTCCCTCAGATCATTATGCTTGCCTATTTTTCTTGCTTCTAGCTCGTCAACTTCAAGAACTGACTGTTCATTTGCTGCCTAATATATTCCACCTTGTGACAGGTGTCAAAATAAGGACATAATCAATGTTATTCACGTCACCTGTCAGTGCTTTTAATGTTATGGCTGATTGATGTATGAAGCAACAAAGATGTCTGCATTATACCTTGCATTTTTATTTCTTTGATAAATGAAATTAATTATTGCAATTTTTTCTGAGTGCCTAGAAAAAAGGCATTTTATGCATATGTTTGCCACTTAATGTTTGAGAGTGCTGATCATTTATTTAGCTTAAAAGTGAAATTAGTTTATATTCAGAAGTCAGTGGTGAGTTCACAAGGACTTGAATCAACACTACGGCCAATCTAAACTCAGACATTAAGCATACTGAATTTTTTTTTTAAACATTATTATTATTATTATTATTATTATTATTTAAATAAAGGCCTTCAGGGATACAAAAAATAGACATAATATTTTACTGCATTTCAATCGCACTGCTAATGAACAAACTGCTACATTTGGTATGACCACTAGAGTGTGGAAGAGAGTGGTTGGAGCTTTGGGCATGATGAAAAAGTGTGCTGCCGTTGCCAACAAAGCCTCTCCTCTCCCCATATGTTTGGAGCATTAGCAGATCTATTAGAAACGCCAGCATTAGTCTGAGAGATGAATCATGGGGGTGTGTGGAGTAATGACTGCTATTTACCATCTGCATCTCAAGTTTTATCCCACTTCTGGCATGCATTTATTGAAATCAGCACCACCTCCTAATCCTATGTAGATCCCGAGTGCAGGCCAAAAAAAAGACTCAAGCTCACACTGGGAGCAGACCAGATGCATGCAGCAGCAGTGGTGCACAACACTTATAGTGAGTGTGTGCATGTGCGTGTCTGTGCTTCTGTGGTGTAAGAGAGGGTGTCCGGACCTGGGTGAGGTTGCTGAGAAGTCTCCGGATGGACTATGCTGTCACTCAGGATCTCTGCGAAGATGAGCAGGACTCAAGGGCAATAGCAGAGTGTGAAAGCTTCTCTGGACATCTGCTGTTTTATCGCTGCGCATCCTGGCCCATCTGGGCATCCCTTCTGATCTGGCTTCATCTCTCTCTCTCTCTCTCTCTCTCTCTTTCTTCCTAGTGTGGGAATGGAAGAAAGTATATGCTGTAAGTTCCAACAATGAGTGGTGCTGGATGGATCTTATATAATTTTGCCTCAAGAGTGAATTAAATATTTGGCAAATTCAGTCTTGTCTTCCCATGTCTAAACACCCTGGGCATCCTACTGCTCACAAGTGACGCCAAACAATGTGACTGAATATTCAATTGAAGCTTGAGGTGTTTCAAAGAATCCATGTGTAATAAAAATACCACAGCCTGTCTAAGTACTATCTTCATGAAATGCATAAAAAAAGGAAAATACAAAATGCTGATACAACGTGTGTCGGTGTGTGTGAGCATAAAAAAATGTGCACAGCTTTTGATTCGGCTGTTGCTCGGCGTGCATGTTTCCCCAGGAAACCTCCCTCATGTCATTATCCAGCTGGCTATACGAGAGGAATGGAGCAGGGAGCTGTTGAAATGCATCCAGAATGCAAATATGGGTTTGATTGTTCTAAGCGTTTCCGTGCAATGTGTTCGGAATTAAAGAGCAGATTTTGTTCAAATCTAAAAGATAAGATTGATCATGTCGAACAGAATAGAAAAAAAATCTAAAATGTATTATGCACCGTCTTAACTTTAAGATTTTTACATCTTTTACAAGGCTTTCTTGTGTCATATTTTCAGCTCAAAATGTAAGTCTTCCAGCACAGACCTGCTGGCTCTATTCATGCCTTCCTTGGTATCGCTCTGCTGCTGTCTGTCTCTGTCACGCTCAGAGACAGTTGTATGAAAGATTTCAGTAATGTTTTATGAGTGTGACATTGACATTTGTGTGCTATGGCACCGAGACGCTGGTTTCTACAGGGCTACCTTGTGCACCCGCCCCATTGTGCTATGTAATTACATGATCTGAACTTCGGCAGCCCTGGCATAGTGCTTCCTGCCTCCATCTCTCTATCTCATATTTTGTAGATCCTCTCCTAGATACATCACAGCTTGCTGAAATCAGAATGTTAATATTATTATTAACATAATAATAATATTATTATTAATATCAATATTCGCTTAATATTCGCTGTGGCTAACTTTAAGGTTTGCATACACTTTAGACAAAATAAACACAACAAACCCGAATTCATTTACAACCATATTATTTTATATATTTTATTATTTTATAAGCGTAAATCTAGTGCAATATCAGTCACTTTATGTGCAGTATGGGTAAAGTGCAGTATATGCAACTTTCTTGTGCAAGATACTGTATGTTAATGTATATTTCAATATATGTAAATTTAAACGTCCTGTGCAACTTTCTGTGCAACTATGCGACTTTTTTGTGCAAGATACATTAATTTATATTTTTACATTTCAATATACGTAAATTAAAAATGTCCTGTGCAATATATGTAAATTTTGGTGCCGTACGTCTAACTGATTCTAGCGTAATTTTTGTTGTGTATAAAGTGTGTAAAGTGTAATTTGTGTATCTTGTGTAATATGTGTGAAGCACCTAATTTCGTTGGACTTCCCACAAGTTCCAGTGACAATAAATATATTCTATTCTATTCTATTCTATATTAATGTGCTAGATTTCAGACATTAGGTCACTGGTTAAAGCAAGAAAATTGTCAAATGGTGTGTAAGATATGCATGGAAAATTAATGATAACTTTTCCCCAAAAATTTATTTTCCTTATTGAATGTGATATAGATGTTATTTAATTACTTTTCAGAACCACTTTTCCTCTTAGTATTACTTCCAATCTCTTTTGCATTGTCTAAGCAGCTTTTGGATGCTCTTAGTTGTAATATCCGCCCCCCATGTTGCATACTCGCCTCTCATACATTCTCCCAGATATTTCTGTTCCAACTCTGCCAGATGTCATACACTTCCTTTTTCAAATCAGTTTAGAAGCCGGGGAAAATCAAGCTGATTTTTTTCGACGTTTTTGAATTTTTTTTGGAAACACCTGTTTTCATACTTCTTTTTGGAATTCTAGAATTTTGCAGGTGAATTGTAAAATATAGGTACGTTTGACTTTTTTTTGGTGGTTGTACATTCAATACTCACTTTAAATGCAAAAATAATTTAGATGCAAGTCGAGAGTTTTAGTCAATGTTCCCTTGAAAGACCTTGAAATTTGAACTCAAGCTGGTTTCAGTATTACATTGCTGATTCAATCTATGTATCGTTGATGAGAGAGGCCAGAGGAGAATTGGTTGTATGAATAATAATTTACTCAAACATGAATTAAAATAATATTTTAAGGTACAGGAATTATGATTTTCACAAGTTTGAAGCCCTAATCATCGAAATTACAGCTAAAAAAAAGGCTTGTAATATTCCACTTTACATATAATGGATCTATATAGGGTGTTCAAGTCTTTTGATAGTGCAGAATATCAGAACATAATTAGGAGAGTAAAAATTACCTTTATTTCTCTATATAAACCCCCTCCCATACTAATGTACTTATACCAGTGTTTCACTAGTGCTTGGATACCATCCAGGTACAAAGTTTTCTCAGTATGCCAGAGCCATGATCAGACTGCCTGCTTCATGTCCGAAATGCTGGCCTCCCAGGAACTCTTTTAATGGCAAAACATGTGGAAATGGCTTAAAGCAAGGTCAGGACTGTACAGGGTATGTGGTAATAACTCCCCACCAAGTTCCTGTGATGTGCAAATCATGTTGGTGAATGATTGTGTGTACAGTTTCACACAGACAGATGCATCTCTTCCACAAGTTGGCGACAAGTTATCCATCAATTTACAAGGATCAGGCGTTCCACTCGCTGAATGTTCACAGGAGCTCCAAGCCACCTCAAGGAGGATCATTATTCATGGATGTTCAAAAATGTTTTACTGTGGCTAAAAGTCTCTCCAACGTACTGTGCTTAAAGTCTTCTGTAAATGTCAATTGATTTTACACCTTCATTCACAAGAAATTTTATCGCAAGTCCCACTTTGACTTGAACACTCCTTGTTGAATATATGAGAGTTTCACCTTTTAAATTAAATTACAGAGTTTATATGAGTTTTTTTCCATGCTATTCAAATTTTTGAAGCTGTAGAAACAGCACCCCAGGTGTTTTTGATAATTTGATCATTTGTACCACTTTGGTGTTTTATGGTATTACAAACCATTTTTTTACAACTCTGTAAAAAAAGAAAGAAATACATCTCTGAACTCACAAAATATCAAGTATTAAGGCGGATGAGCTACGACTGCAGAAGACTAAATCAAATTCCACAGTCAGTACAAACAGAAATTTAGTTGGCTAAAATGAAAGTTATTGTTTTCTTTAAGAAAGGTTTTTTTTTTTTAAAGTGAGGGAATTGAAACAAACATATCAATGAAACATGTAAAAAAAAATGTAAAGCACAAATGCACAATCCTAAATCCACAATCCACAACATATTTAACTAAATTAGCCAGCTATCTAAACTTGAACATGTTTAAGTATGTTATTAAGTATTAATATGTCCTAAGTATGGTTATCTCTTTAAGTAGTAGATACTATATTAGTATATAGTATATAGTATAGTAGTAGATAAAATATTACCAATTTCCAACACTATATTCATATTTTTGCATTTAAAAACCAAACATTTAGAAAATACATGTATGTAAGTGAAGTAAAATATGACATAAATAGTCATTAAACCTCACTTAACCTTAATATCATTGCTCTTGGCACAGGCTGATTTTAAAAAATGAAACTGAAAATGGCTCCCTTTTCTTCTTGCTACCATCCTTGGTTTGGACTTTCTTTGGACCCCTGGTGCTGTGTCATCACGAAATGCAGAAAAACTATGCTTTTTATGCCAATTTTTTCCTTGCGTTTCTTAAGCAGAAACTTCTTAAGACAAGCGTTCGTATTCCAAGGTACCACTGTGTTATGAATCCAAAGCAAGAAAGTTTGCTAGCAAGAATTATCCTTCATGATCATAGACTGGTGATTACTGTGCTATTTCTATTTTCGCATCCTCATCTCCCCTCCCATTTTATTCTTTTTAACTTTTTTTTTTTTGATGTTCTCTTTGTATGCCTACTGTTTTTAAACTCGCTGCATGTCTTCAGAGTTATGCTAAAATAGCGAGAAATAAAATCATAATGTTTATTTCTACTGTGACTGGAGAACAATCAAACAGGGCGAATAAAATGAGCAACAGCATAAGGTTATCCGCCAGAGTGACTGGTAAATTATATAAAACACCAGTTGCCAAATTTTACCCGCATTTGGTTGGTGGGCGGGTGTTAATTTCAAACCCTGCACACACTGATTCTGCAAACTGCTTATTATCAGCCAGTTCCAGCCAACTGTGATTCTTTTATCTGCTATATTTTAAAGCACATGCTACTGTAAATTATAAAGTATTATAAACCCACACCTAGACAGAGAACGGCTAATAAAGGATCCTTCAGCCCAACTCTGATGAGATATTCTCTTCCCACTCTCCTCCACACACACATACACATACACACACACTGAGCCAACTTAGGCAGTTTACTTAACACCACTGAAGGTGTGTTTCGTTCTGCACATGTCTCTTTGCTAGCATGTTGGGGGTGTTTGTGTGTATTTATTCAAGAGTCTGTCTCCCTCTGTGTTTGCCTCAGTTCTTTGCACTGTATTTCTGGGCATGTGTGCATACTTGCACGTGTATGCTTCTGTATTTTCTGTTCATTCCGTTACACTCTGGCCTCTGATTCATAGCTGTGTACGGATTTTCTCTGCCTGAGAGCTGTGCCGATCCTCTGCATCTGAAAGACTTTAAAAAATACACATATAAAGACACACACTTCAGTGTTAGGGCAGCGCTAATACAAAATGTGTGTTGGGTTTGGCTCCAGGTTTCACCAGGCGGAATGAAGAACCTGTCCAAGTTGTTTGTCATTAGTAAAAGCCATCATTTCCACTTATGAGAGTTACAGCTGTGTCTTTTTTATGCTGAGTGCATGCATGAGAAGGAGGAAGATAAAATGGTAACCCATAATTACTGTTTAAAATGATTCTTACGTAAATAACCATGAGAGGCGTTTGTTATAATGTGCAAAGGAATTGCTTAAGATGGTTACACTCAGGCATGGACACATTTCACTAGCCAGCTAGGATTCTAAACCTAGACCATTAAGATCATAATATTAATGAGACACCTGATGTGTAAGCGTTAAAGTGTTTCAGCATAAAATATATGCAATATAAAATATATGTTGAGTAATAAATTGCTTGATGTTTTTTTAATGCCCATGATGGCACATTTTAATGGCCTGTGAGCCTATTTACACCTGGACCCTCATGAAGAATGCAACGATCTATTAATATTCATGAACAGTTATATCCTATCAATAATCCAGGTCATACTGTGAAATTACAAATGCTATACTAACCTATTAAGGAATGGTTCGCAGGAATGAGACTCCAAGCGTTTTAAAAAATAGTTCTGTCCACACGACCTACGTTTTTTCAAGATATCTTTGTCCACATGAAAACGCAATACGCCCTGTTAAGTGCTGTTAGGAGCCTCCCTAATCAACAGGGGGCCAATCAGAAGCCTAGACAAAACGTCATTACCTGTTGCGCTTTGTAGAAGTCTGACGGGTCTTGTTCGAAACCGCCGTCGCTGTCCCCGGGGTCTGTGTCGTCAGAGTTTTGTACAGTATGTAGCAGCAGTTAGCTTCATAGGATATTCAGGCACCTCTGTTCATTAATTAATGTGTGAGTGACTGCGTATGTACACGCATGTAAAAAGTCCAGTACGCAACGTTAACACGGTCCCTAGTTTACTGTACGTACGTCCACCATTGCTGACGTCAAATCAAGGAGACTAGCACACAGACAATGACATCATCGGCTCAAGGTGACATTACAACAAGCCAAATCTCTGTTTCCCCTGTCAACACAACACCACTGAAAAAGGAGTTTTGGAAAATCTTCACTTTGGACGGAGTTTTCCAAAAACTCCGTTTTCATCGACCAAAACTGCGCTTGCCTGTGGACGAAAGGTGAAAACCGCAGAGAAAAATCTCCGGTTCATCTCCGTGAGGCTCTGTGTGGACATGCCCTAAGTCACAGTAAAAAAATAATATCTCTCTCTCTCTCTCTCTCTCTCTCTACTTCCCAACTGTGAATATGCTGCTTCCATCTATACCTGCCTTCAGCTTGGCTTCTGATTTTAAACACCTGCTACATTATTAAGGGTTTTATGAAGGGAAGGCAAAGCATGCAATTATGCGTGTAGGTGGTGATAATTCCACTTCAAATGCTAAGCACCAATGTGGTTATGTAATGCAACTTCATACAAATATGTAGTGAAGTAAAAACTACAGATATTTGCTGTAAAAAAAGAGTAAAAATTATTTTTATGTTGTGTAGGATAGAAAGATAACC
Organism: Leiocassis micropogon; assembly: GCA_028565275.1. Classification (NCBI taxonomy): domain Eukaryota; kingdom Metazoa; phylum Chordata; class Actinopteri; order Siluriformes; family Bagridae; genus Leiocassis; species Leiocassis micropogon. The sequence continues at coordinate 5,999,088 of JAOVVA010000019.1, forward strand.
TAAAGGATACAAGTGTACATATTTATAGTATGACAATAAACAATTCACTTCTACTTTTCTTTTTATATGCAATACGGCTGCCACATGTTTCCTGGATGGTGGACATATTTTAGTTCTCCAGAAGTACTTAACATATGGAAGCCAGTATGTGAATAATTGATGTTGCTTGGATTGCCACTGTTTCTACATGTGCACATACAAAAACAGCACAACTTTAACTTTTTAAACTTTTTAACTTTTCTCACAATTTGATCAAGTTTTTGATCAAGATATACAGTATAAATCTAATCTAATACATTTGCCCATCAGGTAGTATCAAAATGTCCACAAGGCACCTGGTCCATTACTTAGTCCAGAACCAAAACAGAGTAGAGTGCTTACACACTTTGTACAGATGATAGAGGATAAAGTTTGAAAACCTAAAAAACCTAAAAAAAAAATGATATCAGTTACAAGAAGCTCAGTCAACAGAACAGTCATTATTTTCCTACCAATGTTACCATAAACAGTGGAGTGAATAGACAATAGACTCACACACCCACTCATACACTACGGGCAATTTGGAAAGGCCAATTATTTTCCTCTAAATGTCTTTGGACTGTTTGAGGGAACCAGAGTACTCGGAGGAAACACCAAGCATGGCGAGAGCACACAAACAATACATACACATAGACCCGAGGCGGGAATCGAACCCTGACCCGGTAGATGCGAGGCCACAGTCCTAACCACTACAGCAAACATATAATTACATAACAAAGTAATTTTTTTTTTGGCATAAGCAAAGTAGGTTATATGAGGGTGAGTCAAGGATTATTTGCACTCTGGCTATAGAATTGATTATGATTAACTTTTATAAAAGACAAATGCATTTTTTGACATAATCTCCTTGTTTTTCAATACAATTTGTCCATCTGTCAACAAACTTTCTTATTCCCGCTTTAAAAATGTTTTAGGCTGAGCTGCGAGCCACAAATGCACCACTGTCTTCTATTCTTTATCAGAAATAAATCTTCATCCTCATAGAGCTCCTTTCAGGGGACCAAACAGGTGAAAGTCAGATGGAGCAAGATCAGGACTGTTGACTGATGAACCTTTGTCCTGATAAGGTTCCAATACTGGCCCTAGAGAATACCCCAAAAAACTGTAAGCATAAATTTTCCAGCTGATGGTTGACTTTGGGACTTTTTTCTTGGTCGGCGATTGAGGATGTTTTCATTTCATGCTTTGTCGTTTACTCTCAGGCTCATAGTGATGAATCGATGTCTCGCCACCAGTAATGCTGCTCTTTAAGAAACTTTAAAATTTGGTTTGCAGATATTCAATCACTTCAGGTTATGCTTATCCATAAGCATAGGTACACCTTCAGACCACAAGAAACCAATCACTGCACCCTGCTCTTCTTCTGTGCAAATCACAAATGGGGCGTTCATTTTTGCTTGCGCCGCAGTAATGTAATACATTCACACCAGAACAATAATGACTGGGGAGACAGTAGCTTTAACGGAAAGCACTGATAAGCTGGTGTGGCCAACAGAAGTTTTATTAAAATCGGAGTGGTGTGGATAATTTTTGACTCACCCTCGTAAATGTTTCGAAGTTTTTTAGAACTCTACAACAGAAGAAACTGTCAAACTTTAACCTTATGAAGAATTTTTCCAAGCTGCTACACAAATTTATTAAATAATATCTATTCATTATACAGCTTCTTCAGCATAAAGTTATTGTTTTCCATACTGTTATTATATTATAATGCATATTACACCATGATTGAACTTATTTTGTGAATTCCCCAACTGAGTCTTTTGTAGAAATAATGAGGAAATCTTGTTAAAATGTGAAATTGGCACTTTGATAACAAATTTGTCCCAAACTGTTTTTGTTGTATAGTGTGTATAAAATACAAACTCTGTTGCATAAAGTTATTGCAATACATATTTGAAATCTAAATCATCTTACTTTATGAGCTAGTAGCTTTTGGTGGATATTTACTTTTGTGGAACCAGGAACACTAGCACCACCTGTGGTCAAACGAAAAAATGCACATATATAGCTGAGGCTAGCTCATAATTACGGATTCACGCAGTCTTTCACTTATTACTATGTCAAACGATTACACAGAAATGCTTTCTTGATTTTGTGTTTATCGGAGCCTGACACATCTGTGACACATTACTCATTGAGAAGATATAGATGAAATGCTGGAAATAGTGGATGTATGAATTTTTTAAGCAGTACCTAATAGCGTGTATAAGAAACATGAACAGAGTGTATTACATAACTTAGTAATTTGTTTCTTTAAACACATTCGTAGGTAAAAACGGGAATAAACAGCCTAAGCCATCGAGTCATTGTACAATTACAGGAGAATATTTTTTTGTGTTTCTTGGCTATTGATTTTTCTATTTATGTCATGTATTGTCATGTCGGTGACAGTTTAACAAGCAGCAGTTTCATGGCAGCAGCAATATCATGATCAATAATGTCGTTCACCCAAGGCGGGATTCAGCCAATGCAAAAAAATAAATAATAATTTCATTGTGTGTAAGGTATATGTGACAAATAATTTAACCTTAACTTGAATCTAGATTTTCTCACTTCTAGGCAAAGTTATGTATGTAATGTATGTATGATGCAGTATATCATGTCAAATCTGTGAATAATTTCTCGTACCAACCCTATGGCATGTTTGGTCCAACATTCTGCCCTATTTACATTTAGCAGACGCTCTTATCCAGAGCGACTTACATTTTTATCTCATTACACATCTGAGCTCAAGGGCCCAACAGTGGCAACTTGGTGGTTGTGGGGTTTGAACCTGGGATCTTTCGAACCGTAGTCCAATGCCTTAACCCCCTGGCCCCTTTACATCCTACCTGCAATTTGTTTCCCTGTTTTGCTGTTTTATCATACTAATTATGCATTATTTAACATGTGTTTAAGTACTAAACTATATTGTATAGCTACTAGCCTTTCCAATTAGAACTTAATAAAACACTGTACAGTGCACACCTACTGTACAAATGACAACAATAGCACTCACTACACTCCCACAGCAGGAAAACTACAAGCAAGGGTAATTATTCCATAATAATATGGGCGAGCTAGTGATATTTTCATCCCTGTATCTTACATAATTCCATTTTCCAGTTAAATGAAAGAAGAACTTTCCGTACTTTAATTGGATATAACCCTGGATAACCCTTTAATAGTGTGAACATTATACATTACGTCATCAATAAAAGGGAATTCTGATCCCCCCCCATAATACTGTTAATAATGTATTTATATTAGGAAAGAAAACTACCAAAAACAAATACATATGATATATCGAATTGTCAAGGGGACTCATTAGCTGCAAACAGTTATACAAGTGTTAATAATAACATTGTTTCATAAGCAAACAAAGAAGGAGGATGAGCAATCCTTTTTTATCCTCATTTTGAAGTCACGTTTTAACACCTCAAAATAAAAGTTGCAGCATTTGTTCTTCTACCTCCTTTCCTCTATTTGCATATCAGCATGTGTTGTCATTTTGGAGATTTTTTTTTAAACATTTGCATGAAGATGTATTTATCTGGCACATGCTTTATTCAAAGTGAGGAAGAATACAGCTCATTTATCTGGCTGATCAAGTGCTGCATGATTGAGTCCGAAAAGGAAGTGTGAGATAGATACAGATAAATAGATTTAGAATGAAATAAAAAAGAGACACAATTGTGCCCACGGGTTGAAGTGATGGTATATAACAATACACATTAATAATTCTGTATTTATCCGTGTAGGATTACACGGATAAATACAGAAGGCTACATTGTGTAAAGTGAACAAAATTGGTAAATTCAATCCACTATTGTAGAACCAAGTTTAAAGACTTTGAGTCTTGGTTTTGCAGTGGTGCAAAGTCACACTCTGACTCATAGGCAGCAGCAATCAGGAATCTTAAAGAGAATGTCACCTCCAAATAAAACCCACTGTCTGAGCTCTGCATTTGATAATGGACATGTGATCTACTTTTCCTGGGTTTCTGGTCTCTTATAGAGCACCAAACTGACACGAGTGCTCTCCTGACACATAATTCTAGGGATTAGCCTCAAAAGGCTTGCGATGTCATAGAAGGATTAAATGTACGGCAAATGTGGCAACATATGCAGTTCAGTATTTTTTATTTATTTATTTATTATTTCTTGTTAGAGATAGCTAAATAGTGGTTTTGACCAAATATGAATAAAATCATCCTGTCAAAAAGCGTAATTACTGATAGGGAAATAATGAGAGGCATAAAAGACGCACATTTAGGCTAATGTTTGACATTGATCAATGATTTTTACTAAAAAAAAAAATATAGAAAAAAATTAAACATATTTTTCTTATTCCTGTGCTCTTCAGGAATTGTGGATGCAATTTCATCCTTATTTGTAAAGCAAGGGGCAACCTTTGGTTCTGAAAAATGAGTCCAAGTGCAAAAATGTGCAGTTCCTCAAAAGACCACTGGGAGTTGGCTCCAAAAGTGAGTGTTAAAATGTTCAACTTTACAACAGAAATAAATGTTTGGTACAAAAATGAAAAGAAAGGTCTCCATAGCTAGTGCACTTCATGATGTCTTTTCCCTATTTCCATGTATAGTTCTTAGCTAGTTTTGTTAATTTAAGGGGGTCATTTGTTGTGTTAGCTACTTAGCTATGAGGTCTCTTAGTTTTGTTAGTTTAAGAGGTTAATTTGTTGTGTTAGCTAGTTAGCTAATGAGGTGTCTTAGCTAGTTTTGTTAATTTACGGTGTTAATTTATGTTGTATGTAGCACCTTGGTCTTGGAGGAACGTTTTTTCATTTCACTGTAACTTGTATATGGTTGAAATGACAATAAAAACCTACTTGACTTGACTTGAGCTAGATTTCCCATTTTGTGAAAACTTTATAGGGGGTGTAAACTTGATAAATCATCAGTTAAAATTATATTATGCCAGAAAAGTGTGCATAATTATAAATATCCGATTTGATTGACAGCTGCATTGCAGGTGTCAAACCATTAGCTGTCTGCTATGTATCACTTTAGCTAACCAGCAAACTGGAATTGTTGTAGTTATACTTACTGCAAGAAATGTAGGAGGTGACACTGGACGACATGTAGGGTTGATTAGGTTAATTAACATTAGCCACCTTACAATATAAAGCTAAGCTAACCAGCTTGTGGTAACTGAGGTAAATAGGCATTTTTTTAACAAACATCAAGGGCCCGTTTGTGCCACCATTTGCCCAATTATGGACTAACTGGGATTTAGGAGGAGTCAGCTCCAGCCAAGATGGTGGCAACCAAAGCGCCACAGTTGAACTTAAAAACTGCTCTTTAGAAAACCTATTGGTGATATAATGGAGAGTTTGTTCAGTTTTTATATAGTCTTTGTGTAAAGATAATATCAGTGGGACACAAATGGCTCCTCAACTGAATGCTTTTTACTTATTTTGTTGTAGGTTGACCTGTGAATTGAGAAGTATCTTGCTGATTAGCAAAAAATCAAGGAGCTATTTATTATAAAGTAAAAGCCACTTCCTTTTTTATTAAATTTTTTTTTTACTGTTGTTTTTGCTCACATCTTTTTTCATGGTAAAATTCTTTATTATGTTTGTTTGTTTCTTCCTGCTAGGAATGTCTTGTTAGCATCTTCAGTTTTACAATATACTACCTACACAAGTTTTTACATTCCTCTCTTGGGGCCAAACCTAATCATTAATCATATGAGTATGCTGATTAATTGTAAGAGCTAAATAGAGAATACCTTGACTCAGGCCCTCTTTTCTTATGCCGTTGGGATTCAGTGAGGGAGGTAATAAATCTCTGCTCAGCATACGCAGTGCCAGGCATGACTGTCTCCTAGTCTCTGTGCTGCATAGTAACAGGGGTTTTATCATCCCGGCCGACTGTGCCGTTGATTAAACACGTCTCTTTTATCGGTCAGTGGCATTCCTTTTGTGCTGGGGTGATAGAAGCTCATCGGAGGCCGCCTTATTTATGGCTCCAATTACTGCGTTGCCATTAGAAAGGCCTTCAGACTTCAACGAGCGATCCACTGGAAGGGAGATGTGACCCTTGGAGCTGGATACATAACTGTGAAGACACTGTATACTGGACCACAGGGAACGATCAACACTCTTGTTAATGTTTTGTAAAACAGAAAATGTGATAAAATGCAACATAACGAGTCTGGTTGAGGAGTATTCTGCTGCAAAGAAGCCTATTTAATGTAGTGCTGAGGGTAATCTGTGTTTAGAAAAATCAAGCACTTTACTTCCTGACCATTTTACATAACCTGATCTTAAATGTCCACCATTGTCCTTTGATACAGGGTGGTTCGGCATATGTGAGTCCTTCTGGCCTTAACACAGATATCCGACACCTGCTGTTTCTGAGTCTGAGAGGTGAAGTAGAGTGAGGTCAAGATGTGGGGCACGACTGCAACCTATTCGAGCTATTCAAATGCCATGACCAATACAGAGTGTGCTGAACAGAGGCCACAGAAATGTCACCGAACTGTAGTGCTGTTAAAGGTTACAGGAAAATCAGTGCTCAGTGATTTTGGCTACAGAAGCAAGGAGATGTGAAAAACATTATAGTTCTTCATGATTAGAGACAATACCGAATGTGGACCAGCTTAGCACAGATGAAGAGTACAAGTGTGAGTTCAGTATACAGCAGCTTAATGGATTAATTCAGCATTTCACTGGCAACTGAATGTTTTTTTTGTGGCAGATACAGTGGTAGCATGGTAGGGTTTGGACTTAAACCCCTGACCTTCTAATTCATAACCAAAGCCCATTAAACCACCACATCCCTGCCAATATTTCTGTTCTAGCCTTCACCACCAAACTTCTGTTGTACTTAACAATGTAATACTTATAGTAGTAGGAGGGGGAGCAGCTGTAGTAGTAGCAGAAGTATTGCATTAATATCAGTGGAAGAAGTGATAGTAACCCTCCTAGTAGTTGAAGGTGTATTAGTTGTAGAGATGAATTAGTATATTATACGTATAAAAATAAAAATTTCAAGTTGCTAACTTCAGGTGTTTTGGAGAGATGATTTTATATGTGCCCCAAAAATGGCCATTTTTTATCGTTATACTGTCTACTGTCAAACAATAATAATTAAAAATGCAAATTATTTTTAATAACTGATGATTTTATATGTGCCCCTAAAATGGGCATTTTCAGCATTATACTGTCTACTGTAAAACAATAATAATAATAAGTGCAAATTATTCATATTTCTATATGAGTATTGATACTAAAATTGCAGTAAGCTTCTAGAAGCATATGACCTATAAACATTGTTCCTTAAATTAAAGCCTTATGGGTTTTGGCAAAAGCTTAAAAAGCAAAAAATTTGTAGTGTCTGTAACCATGTCAAATTCATGTTGCAATGTCACATTCAAAACAAAGATTATTCATGTACAATTTAGCATTTTAGAATAAAACACTTTTTCAGGTTTATTTTATTTTATGTGAAATCTAAATTGCCCTATTTGCATCTGAATGATAATTAAGATCATTGAAAGATTTTAATAAAAAAATGTTACAGACACATAAAAGGGCATGAAATTGTATTTAGCAAATGTGTTCTTTTTATCTGATAAAAAAGATACATTTTAATGCAAATTTGCAAAATTTGAAAATTCATACAGTACAGGCCAAAAGTTTGGACACACCTTCACTCATTCAATGTGTTTTCTTTATTCTCATGACCATTTACATTGGTAGATTCTCACTGAAGGCATCAAAACTATGAATGAACA
>JAOVVA010000019.1:6017782-6035176 GCA_028565275.1 Leiocassis micropogon
TTTTTTTTCAGTTTTAAGTGATTTCCATTGATTACTTTTTTAAAATATGCATTTATTGCCAGTGCATTTATATAAAATGTTTGTGTTGTGTTTTTAGACAACCCAGCAGATATTTAATAAATGTAAAATAAAGTATTTACATGTTTTTGGTAAATGGATTATTTTTGTCTTTTTTATGTAAATGCACGGTCCATGTATTTACATCACACACTATTTTCAGTTATTAAAATACAAGATAATGAGCTAAAATGGTAACCAATTTTAACTATCAAAACCTTGCTGGTGGCCGAGCATATAAATCATGCTGGTCTATGGTGGATTTTTCAGCAGGTGTGCTGGTCTTCCATCAGTTATGCTGGTACACCAGTTAAACCAGCACCAGACTAGCACTAACCAGTATTAACCAGCACAGACCAGCATATAAATCATGCTGGCCTATGCTGGAGTTATCAGCAGGCATGCTGGTCTTCCATCAGTTATGCTGGTTCACCAGTTAAACCAGCACCAGACCAGCACTAACCAGCAAGACCAATGCTGGTGGTAAGGTTTCATCACCATAGATATGCTGGTCTTCCATCAGTTATGCTGGTTCACCAGCTAAACCAGCATCAGACCAGCACTAACCAGTATTAACCAGCATAGACCAGCATATAAATCATGCTGGTCTATGCTGGATTTTTCAGCAGGGGAGTCATTCATTCAAATAAGTTACTTAAACACAATTAAATTGTCAAAGTTGTTTTAGACTAAAATGTATAAATACATTTACTTCACCTACAATCTTGACGTTTTTAGAGAAATGTGAATGACAAAAATGCTCAACAATAGCTAAATTAGCTGGCTAGCTGATTTAGCACACAGGTTCTCTGGCTGGTTTCTAAGTGTCCTCCTTTAACCATTTATTTTGGTGGCTTGTGGCTTTTCAACTTGTTGCAGTAAAACATTTGTTCCCATTTCTTTAATTTAATTTACATTATTAAATTTAGCTTGGTATAAAGAAATAAGGGGTGGCTCAGGATTTGTGCACAGTACTTTATACTTAATATGCAAAGAACATTTTAAACTATAGTGAAGGAAAATTAGGCAAATTAAACAAAAACCTATCCCGGGTGTCTGTTGGACTGTGGCACAAAACTAGTGCCCCCTAATCCCACCCTGAAGGTGTCAATCATGCCAGAGTGAGCAATTCCTTTCCCTGTGTCTATCCAGATGTTGCCCTAATTTGCAGCGACTGCTGGCGTATGTGCTCTATTGCCTTTTTTTCACCCTGTGTGTGAGTAATAGGTGAACTTGTTCATGTTTACTATTAAGCTATCCCTGGCCTAGATAGCACCTCTGTCTTTATGTGTGTGTGCTGGGTGCGTGCATGACCTGGCTGTGTAGTTCAGGGCCACTAGAGGTATTCCCAGTGACCTCCTATGTTCAGCTTTCAGCACATGTAGGGCATTTAGTGGCATCTGTTTGCTTGCTCTGGGAAATTCCTGGTCGTTTTTTTTTTTCTGGATTTATATATCTAACAATGCAGGAGAAGATATTTCACAGGCAATCAGTGTTTTGGCATTTCCTGTAGTCAATCTTTCCTTATGAATAATTTTAGCAAGTGTGTATTTAAGGCTGACAGCGGAGAGGATTAGTCCAACCTACCGCATAGAGTGACAATCACTTTTGTCACTTGCAAATCCACTGCAACACATTACATGGTGTTAGCACTTGTAACAAATACTTAAAGCAAATCTTTTAATACTTTATTGCTGAGGCTCATTTCCTGAACATTCAGTCCAGCTGAACAACAGTACTGCTGCAAAAAGTTGCATTTTATATATATGTACAGTATATATAGAGACTTTTAGTCCAGAAGTTTTTATGTGCATGTAGGAAAAATGATAAACTTCTGGACTAAAAGTCAATCCACAAAAGAAGGAAGGACACAGAATGTAAAAGCCAGAGGCAACTCTAGGGGAATAAGGGGCGCTGGATGCCTGAGTAAAACCTTAAAGGTGGGCGGTGGGGTGTTTTTGGTGACAGGCAAATGACTGCTTAATATATGTGCATTTATTAGCATCAACAATATTCCATGCTTTGCCTCTTAGGACCTGAATGTCCTGTATGAGTACATTTTCCTTTAACTACAGTACTGGACAACTAGCAGTCTTGAGCCACCCCTCATTTCTTTATATAATATTAAATTACAGAAATGGGAACATTTGTTTTACTGTAACAGGCTGCAAAGTGGGCAGTATGGTGGCTTAGTGGTTAGCACTGTTGTCTTGCACCTCCAGGATCCGGGTTCGATTCCTGGCCAGGCTCGATTCCCATCTCTGTGAGCATGGAGTTTGCATGTTCTCCCTGTGCTTGGTGGGTTTCCTCCAGGTACTCCAGTTTCATCCCACAGTCCAAAGACCTGCAGGTTAGGCTAATTGGTATTCCCATATTGTGTGTGTGCCCTGAGATAGATTGCCACCATGTCCAGGGTGTACCCTGCCTCGTGCCTTAAGTCTCCTGGGATAGGCTCCAGGCCCCCCGTGACCCTGAATACAAGATAAAGCAGTATAGATGATGAGTGAGTGAGTTCAATTAAATTAAATTTTATTTGTATAGCGCTTTTAACAATTGTCATTGTCGCAAAGCAGCTTTACACAATCAAAATAATTATTTAAGTTTGTATGGAATGTGAATGTGTATGAATCAAAATGGTCAGATAGTCCCTGATGAGCAAGCCGAGGGCAACAGTGGCAAGGAAAAACTACCTGAGATGGCAATAGAAAGAAACCTTGTGCAGAACCGGACTCAACAGGGAACCCATCCTCATTTGGGTGAAACAGAGAGGAGGATTTGATCTGCATTTATAGCATAACAGTTGATGTTAACTGATGTTAATATGGAGTCCAGGTAGTTATTATGAGTAATTACTCACTGAATGAGTGAGGCTGCAACATGCCTAAGGATACAATTTAAAAACTGGTTGCTTATGTAACAACCTCAACAGCAACTTAAAAAAAATACTACTGGAAAGTGGATAGGCCCTAAAATAATGCAATAACTGCTTATTAATAAAGATTAAGCAGATTAAGCAGGCTTGTTGCTTTCTTAATTGTCATAGGCACGCTCATATGCCCTCAAAAAATTTATTCATTAATTAACTTAGCAAGTGAAAATATCTTACATACACTGTTTTAAGAAGATTACAATAAAACTATTAACAGGTTATTTTCAGATTTTTATACATTGCCTTGTTTTCTTGTCAATAGATATTCACTTTTTCATATATAAATGTCTAAAATTGGTTTAAAAAATAATAAATAATAATAACAATAAAAATCAAAATCAAACTATTTTAGTACAACATTGGTACAACATTGGTAATAGTACAACATTGGTTTAACGATGTTGTATTTGAATTATTGTAATCTTGCAACAAGAAATACTAAATATTGATCAGTGTATACTCATGATATTTCCACTTAGCTTCCAGCTTAGTTTTTTCTTTTTACATGTACAAAAGGATTTTTGTACATTAAATAATTTTGTGCTCTTTTTTTCCCTTTGCCTGCTATGATTTGATTGTTCGGAATTCTAGCTTCTACCCTCAAATGTATTTCTAAGCATGTTAAACAGGCTGTTTGTTTGGAAAAATTGAGCTAGCTGCGTTAAATATGCATGAAATAGTCGAGTAAATGAGCCGCGGCTTTAAAATTTAAGCCTTTGTGCGCTCTCATTGTCTTGTCTTTCCCTTTTCCGCTTCTTCGTCCTGCACAGCTATTTCAGGAACGCTCTCTCTCTACTTGGGTTTAATTTAGCATGCGCAATTGGCCAAATGGATTTTGACAAGGGCCAACTAGTGCCAGTGGTGTAGGACTGACAACCACGCTTGGCTTGGTGTGTAATGGATTAGGCAAAGGGACAGTGAGGCAAACAAACTTCTCTTAACATAGCAAAGATGATGAGTCGACAGCAAATCGACACGTCAAACACAAATCAAGCTCCTGTACTGGATTTGCACTGGTGAGGAGATCAGAATAACATGTTATACTTGCTTAAAAAGTAATAGATCTGAGACTGACATGGCTGTCATTGTTAATAATTGGGTGTTGTAGTCTTCAGAAATCCATGGATGCAGTCTGTGCAATTCCTCTGTGGGTTCAACATGACACTTCTGGCTAACAGTGATGAGGTCTTCACTTTAGCCACATGTTTGCTGGCAGCTCCCCTGCTTTGGCCACATCCAGCAGCTGACTCCCCCCAGATGCCATATCTTGAGACAGATGTTCTTCTTATTCCACTGTGTTTTAAAGGCCTCAGAGAGAGAGAGAGAGAGAGAGAGAGTGTGTCAAAGTGGGACTCCTATTAGCAGATAGGATGGATCAGTGTGCCAAAATGACACATGACCTTGGCCATCTGAGCCATGTTACTTTATCATCTCCAACCTGAAAATGTTGTTTTTCTCATTCTGTAGTTAGTGGACAAATCACACACATTTTACATTTAACGTAAGAAATAATATGTGACATGAGTAATATGTGATCACATGCAATATTCTGTATGTGAAACTAAATCAACCATCTTTTTTTTAAATGCACTTGCATGCACAAGATGCGAAAACTCTACACATGCTAAATATGTGAAACCCAGGCAGTGAAGTAGGCACATTGTGTCCTACCCAGACATTCTGTAAACCGTGCAGTCTCTCGGTGAGCTCACCATCCTGCAGCAACACTACTTATTATCTGTCGCCTGTCACCCTAGCCTGCTCTCGCCCTGCCCCCACTCCCAAAACACATCTGTGCTGATGATACATGGTGCAGGAGTGCAACGCTGGATCTGAAATCACTCCTTCCCTCACTCCTTCAGTATTTACTGTACTGTATAGACCAGGGGTTGCCAAACGGCTGAGTATTTTGTTGTATAATGCTGTAGCGGATCATTGTAGTTTTATTTTAAGAAACATCTGTAGTTCATTAACTCCATGGTGATCCATTGTGTAGCAGGTTCAGACAGGACTTACTAGCGAGTTCATGCGAAAAAAAAATCTGAACCTGCTGCTACAGTAAATACATAAATTAATATTTCAAGCTACATGTCATCCTGAAACCACACAAACACAGAAATTGTTAATTAAAAGTGATTTTCTATGCTAAATATACCACTAACAACTCCATGTGGTGTTTAATAGCTGCTAAAACAACACGTTATTTGCATTTACATATGATGTTAGCTCCAGTAGCCATTTTGACAAGCACATACTAGGCCATAAAAACCCTGTAGACTTAGTGAAGGAGTATTGTACAGTGGTTGTACCCTGGATTTGCCATGCATGGATATGCATCCGTAATAATGAAGTACACAAGCCAGGAATGTCATTTATTTACTGATTATTATACAGTATGTGGGCGGCATGGTGGTGTAGTGGTTAGCTCTGTCGCCTTGCACCTCCAGGATCCGGGTTCAAATCCCAGCCAGACTCGATTCCCGTCTCTGTGTGCATGGTGTTTGCATGTTCTCCCCATGCTTGGTGGGTTTCCTCCCACAGTCCAAAGATATGCAGGTTAGGCTAATTCCAAAAAACAATGTTACAGAACACTGGATCTACAGTGCTGTGAAAAAATATTTGCCCCTTCGTTCTTTTTTGCATATTTGTCTCACTCAAATGATTCAGTTCAACAAACACATTTTAATATTACACAAAGATAACCAGAGTAAAAATACAAAAATGTGTTTATAAAATAAAATTTTTAAATGATGATTTCGTTTATGAAGGGACAAAAAGCTATCCAAATCTGCCTGGACCTATGTGAAAAAGTAAGCACCCTGAATCTAATAATTGGTTGTCACCCTTGGAGGCAACAATTGTGATCAAGCATTTGCGATAACTTGCAGTGAGTTTTTCACATCACTGTGGAGGAATTTTGGCCCACTCTTCTTTGCGGAATTGTTATAATTCAGCCACATTGGAGGGTTTTCGAGGATGAACGGTATGAGTCCCCAATCATCAGCACTAAGATCCATTTTCTGGACTTTGTATCCCAGGAACGAGGAACATTGTATATTCATAATGACACATTTTGGATTCCAAGTGCCTTGCATTGAATTACAATATTTTTATTTATTTATTTATTTTATTTTTTAATAAATTGTTATACGGTATAAACCATGGTGTCTTAAAGTATTAAGACAACATATGTCATGTATGATGAGACTCCCTGTGCACAAAACAGGTGATGTCACTAATTAGTTGAGCCTACAGTATGTGGCTGAAGAGATAACTGTACTAATTGGAATCAGGTAGTTTAGTTAAATGATAGAATAAATATGTGGCAGGACTTTTACCTTCTAAGGCTGGGTGTCCACCTCTGTAAAAATCACCAAAACTAGGCAGTTGTGAATTTGTGTGAGGAATTTCTGTACATGATCTTTATAAAGCAACCAAGCAGGCAAAGATTGAGCAAGTGACACCAGAGTACTGCAGAAGTCTTTTTGACTCCATGCCCAGCCGGATCCGGCAGGTTTTGAAGAATGAGGGACTTCGTACATAATATTGATTCTTCTATAGCACTTTCATTGCTTAAAATAACAAACGATTCTTATTATCTTGATCGTCATTAGGAGAATGTCATGAAAACATTAAATTAAACTATTGTCTCTGTACTTTTCGTCCCTCACTGTACATATATCAAAGTAATTAAACTGAATGAGCTTATAGTTTCCACCCAATCGAAGTAAACAAGCTTAAAGTGCCCATAATTAAATTGAACACGCTTAAAGTATCCACCTAATTTGAGTAATTAAAGTAAACAAATTTAAAGTGTCTGCCTAACGTCAATACACTTGATTTATTCATTTACTCAATGCAACTTATTACTGTGAACATTTTCTCATATTTTATGCCTGTTATTATTACACATACAGTACTAATCTGCACTAGCCTAGAAATCAATAAGTCCTATACAACTCATTGGTTTGTTTGATAAAATTAGCAGTGATTGGTGAACCGTGAACAGTGATATTTATTTGTACTACACCACAAGGTGTAACCATTGTAATTATTTCTCAGCATGCAAGAATTTTTGATAGTAATATTTTAATCACGTTCTGTGAATTTAGCTTGTACCTACACTTGTATTTTCACTGTTTCTGATATCTCATGCCTTACTATATTTTTCTTTCTTTTATTTGTAAAATGTAAACAAATTGGGAGATGTTTATTCCAAACCATCACGCATTTTGAGTTTTGATTGATTTTGATCTTTCGATTGATCACTGTTTTTATGGAAACGCATGCTATTGGTTGATTATGCATAGAATTTTCATTTAGACTTATTTGCCTTTAGCTAATATTAAAGAGATGTTAATGCATTATAGTACATTTAGGCTAATGTTGCGAATATTGCAGTATTGGTCAAAAAGTTTAAATCCCAAGAAGTTTGAAGACCCAAGAAAGAGCCGCAGGCAGCTGTAACTACCTGAGACAATCAAGTTCAATTCAATTCAATTTTATTTTTATAGAGGTTTTAACAATGGTCATTGTCTCAAAGCAGCTCCACAAAATGAAAAAAATTATGGAAGTGTGTATGAGTGAGAGAAAAAATGTGCTTAGATAATAATGAGATTGTGAGATTGTCTCTGATGAGCAAGCCGAGGGCGACGGTGCCAAGAAAAAACAACCTGAGATGGCAATAGGAAGAAACCTTGAGAGGAACCAGACTCAACAGGAAACCCATCCTCATTTGGGTGATAACGGATAACAGGAATTATATAACGACATCATGTGTTAGGCTGCTGGAAGTTCAGTATAACAAAAGTCGTCCTAGTTATAGTGGAGTCCAGTTCAGCAGAGGGATGAGTCAGCAGGTGCAGAGGACAGATGGGGGGTCTGGATCACTAAAAGCTCAGGAGCAGCATTTGTAGATCCAAACCATCATAAAGCAGAATCCAGCCGGAGGTGGTCCTTCTCTGGATGCCTTAAGATCAGACTGTGTCTGAGCCCCGAACACTGTCTGGAAGGCTATTCCAAAGTTTAGGAGCTAAATAAGAGAACGCTCTACCCCCTTTTGTAGATTTTGATATTCTGGGAGCTACCAGAAGTCCAGAGTTTTGCGATCTTAAGGAGCGTTCCTTGCAGGGTCTCCTAGCTGAACCGAGGGACTAGTGGAGCAAAATGCATCCCAATAAGCCTCCAAAAGGATACACATGTAGTTTTGATTTGGTATTAGCTTTATTTCTCATATTTTATTTCTGCCAGCACCTTATTGTTTATGCGCTGACAATTAAATTGTAATCATCTCAAGAATTGTGAATTACTGAAAGACAAAGGAGTGGATAGTGGATGTTTATCATAAAGCAGGAGAGAAACTACCAGGCCCAGTCATCAATGGGTCACCTGGAGAGAGTGAACAGCTTCCAGTACCTCGTTGATCACATCACGACCTGTTATGGTCCTGTCACATGAACAAGAAAGTCTGGCAGTGTCACTACCACGTTAGACGCTTGAAGGACTTCATACTGCCTTCAAAGAAGCTAAGGAACTCTTACACCTGCACCACAGCGAGCATCCTGACAACCTGGTTTGGGAACAACGCCATACAAGACAGACAAGCTCTACAGAGGGTGGCGCTCTCAGGTGAATTTGTGTGGGGAATTTGTGAGCGCATCATCTCTACTTTATATTTTCACTTGCACATATTTATTTGATTGACTTTTGTATACGCACATTTTGTTGTTGTTCTAATTTTATGTACATTTTATTCTATTTGCAATGTGTTACGTGGATTTGATTGAACTGCCTTACACTGTATTTTCATTTTTCTGGTCACTAGCAGAAGTGTAAGCATTTCACGGCGTATTGTACTGTATGGTTGTGTATGTGACAAATACAATTAGAATTTGAACCATTGTCACAACAGTTGGGCCAATGCGTCCAATGAAATATTAGAATGTGAGAATTTATTTGACAAGGCGGTGTATCAGGCCATGGCACAAGTTTTCATTATAACTCGGCTCTGGCTGTAATATTACTCTCCATCTCTTTTCCAATGAAACTCAAGCTGAAATTACGGAGTCAGGCGCAATGTAAATATTCAATGATTTCATTAAAACCATGACTTGCAAAATTACAAGCGCATTGAGAGATTTTTAATTTTGGAAGTAATCTGGTATAAAATTGAATAAGGAGATGGAACACATGTGGGGGTTAATGGATTTTGGGTGGATGTCAGACGGATTGGAGCAGCAAGTGAAATTTCATCCACGGTCCCTAATCGGTCCATGTTTTCTTTTTAAGTGTAATTTAAGGTACTGGATTTCCACTGTGTCATCAGAGTTTCAGTTTTTACATCCATCCAAGCATGCCATGTCTTTCTAATGTGTAGGGTCAAGAGGGTCCTGGCAGGGAACTATGTGAACAACGAGGGGTACACCTTGGCAGCGGTGCCAACTTGTTGCAGGGCAGAAACATGCGCGCCAATATACACTACACGCAATTTAGAAATCCCGATTACCCCACACAGCGTGGTTTTGGGGAGGAAGCTGGAGTGACTGGGTAGAAACTTCTATCGGGTAGAAGCAGGGAAAACGTGCAAACTCCATACACAGACTGGAGGTGAGATTCGAATACCCGATTCTAGAGGTCTGAGGCCTGCAGCGCTACTAAGCCACCATACTGCCTTCATTTTTAATCCTTCTTTAAATGATGAAAAGTGCCTTATGATCCATAGTCTCTCTCTGAGGTAAATCTGCCTGGTCATTAATTGCTCCTGCTTGATATGCACCTCACGAACAAGTGTTGTTTGAAGTCATTAAGAACGCCGCCTGCGATAAACGTGCACAGCAAAAAAACATGAAACTGTGACTACAAAGTAGCAGGTGAGCACACGTAACCAAAGCAGTACAGATCAAAGCAGAGCCGAGTTTCATGGATGCCATACGAGGCAAGCTTTATTACTGGAAAGACGAATAATCAATGAACAGGAGCTGATGTCAAAAAAATAACTCTCTGGAAAAAAAAAAAGTTACATTTAAAACACACAAAAAAATTTTTATCAACATTGTATGGCAATAAATAAGGACTGGATTATTTTACATCAATCACAACACATCTTTGTCAACCAACAACAAGAACAAATATTCAGATCATGGCACTGTTTTGGATGTTTTACAAAGATTATAAAAGAAGATATGTACATCTGGACATTATTAGAAGACATGCTTTAAGTATATTTGTGCCCACTAGTACACAACGGCAGCATCATTGTGGAACATCAGGAAACAAAACAGTTTGTACGAGTCCCTCTCTTAACAACCCAAAGCTGAAAAAAATAGACTTTATTATGAGATTCTTCTTCTTTTTTTTTTCTTTTGTTTTTCAAAAGTCCTGTCAGGAAATCAATAAAATCGCGTATGTGTGACTACAGTTCTGAGCGACTCGTGTGAAGTCTCACAAAGAGGCATTTGCTCTTTCTTTCTTTTCTTTACTTGAACTGTTGCTAGGCAATGCGGAGTAATTCGATGTGTGACCAAAGAATAATAGCTCGCATAATCACCTCCTGAAGCCACACACGACTGCGGATGGACCATGAAGGAATTATTGAAGCTGGGTAACAAAGTACATGAAAACAAAAATAAATTTCATGCTCATTTGAATCCAACAATCCTTTGTTAAACAGGACCAGCCTGTTTGGTTTGATCCCCAATTCTCCCACTATTTGCTCAATTTTTAGCCATCGTCATTAGTTAATATGGTTAACATAAGCCATACTCAGAAGTCATTATAATTGTGCTTATCTTTAGTTGGTAAGTTGGTTATCATTCCTTGTAAGCATTTTATCCTCATGATGCCTCATAAAGCTCTGACGTGCTATAAAAATTTATGTTGTGATGTGAGTTGTAAGTCACAGTAATGTATTAAAACACTTAGGGTACATGTGCTCACAAAACTCTACCCTCAGGATGTTCATGGGCCTAATGAGTGTTTCCCATCACATGACCAGATGTTGCCATTCCTGCAAACGGATAATCAAGCAATATTTCGCCACCAGGATTCGCAATTGCAAGGACAAAGTGGTAGCGTAGTGGTTAAGGCACTAGACTAGTGATTGGAAGGTCCCAGATCCAAAACCATAAAGTTGCCACTGTTGGGCCCTTAAGTGAGGCCCTTAGTCCTAAACTGCTCAGATGTATATAGACATAAAAATGTAAGTCGCTCTGGGTAAGAGCGTCTGCCAAATGTGAATCACAATATTGTAATTAACCCTCCCAGCCTTACTGTGTATAAAATTTTGATCTCGAGTGAATTGAGATGGAACAACTCTCACTCCGCTTTATCCTGTATTCAGGGTCGCAGGGTCCTGGAGCCTATCCCAGGAGGCTTAGGGCATGAGGCGGGGTACACCCTGGACAGGGTGCCAATCCATCGCAGGGCACACACACAAATACACACACTCATTCGCACACTACGGGCAATTTGGGAACGCCAATTAGCCTAACCTGCAGGTCTTTGGACTGTGGGAGGAAACCAGTGTACCCGGAGGAAACCCACCAAGCACACAGGGGCGGGAATGAAGCCTGGCCGGGAATCGAACTCGGACAATGGAGGCGCAAGGTGACAGTGCTACGGAACAACTCATCACTTCAAAATTGTAAATTTAAGACTGACAATTTATTACTATATAAAAACAGACAAAGGTCAACTGCAGTGCATCAGGTTAGATATATTAAACGGGCCATACATTTGCGTTGAGGCCATGACTTACAAGTTCAATAGTTTTTTTAACATACATGCTTTCCAGGTTATTTGTACTATCACACCGTTAATTCATAATAACGTATTGAATTTTACACATAATTGCACTGCATTAACTGTCTACATTAGTTCTGTTAGATGGAGCGGTGTTACAGTGGCTAGGTGCTACATAGTGTAATTGTGACTTTCTTGTTTCTGTATTACATTATTAGTTGTAAAGATTGTAACGTACACTGTTACAAGTTATAATATTGACACAGGCAAGGTACATTATGTTTTATGAGGCAACAAAAGTTCAATAAAACGCTTACAATGGATTATTAAGGAATATAAGCAGAGTTATAATGATTGTTATTAAAATAGGCTTCCTAGATAGTTTCTCTATTCAGAGACCCATGTAAAGCCTGCGTACCCCTCAACGTCCCTAGAGCGGTCAGCTGTCCCGATCCCATAAGCCGTCCTGACCAGAAATGTTACGTTAATATGCTGCACTTGAATGGTTGGGTTGTTCATCCTATAAATCCAACGTTACTTTGTAACACAGGTTTACTCCACGGAAAAGAAAAAAAAACCTTGCTACAACAGAATTACGATAAGACTGGCTTGTTTTTTTACAGCAGTAATGGAGGCACGGCCACGCACGACCACAAAGCTGTCGCATGACGGTAGAATCACAAAGCATGTTTTTTTTTTTTTCTTATTGCCACTCTATATACTTTGCGTCACAAGCACGTCAATCGTTATTGCTTTGTGGTTAAAAGCAGATTTTTTTGTGTGTTTTTGATTTGAGAGCGGCACTGCGCACAAGAACTGTCCAAGCTTAAGAATTCAGTTAGGAGTCGTATTTAGTTAGATATGTACCGAACGGTCCGCACAAAAAAAGAAAGAAAGAAAAAAACGTCTGTAGAGCTGATCGGGGAAACAAGGCAAGAAACAGAGATGATGGAGTGCTACATCGAGATTTTTGGGAAATGTGTATAAAACCCATTATACATGGAAGGTGAAGATGGTTCGATTTCAATCGGATGTGGATTTAATAAATGTTGATCAAAAGACGATGTCGTCTGCATACATTTAGACTGATTTCAAATCCATATTGATTGAGCAAACATCAACATGGTGCTACAACAGCTCTCAGGAACAAGAGAACTTAAATCGAGAACTTAAACCTCTAATTCAGCTTTACGTTGGATGATTTGGAGTTCCCCGAGGCTCAAAGATACATGGCTCTCCATCATCACTACGTAGGAGACTCATGTACCAGTGGGCCAGCAGTTACACCTCCGTCTTTCTCTCTTGGCCAATTAGTTATTGTCTCTTTAAATGCAGAAGCACTTACATCAGGTGGTATATAATCAGAGGGAACAGCAAGCTTGTCTTTGGTTGCCTTTTGAGAAACGCTGGCTACGAATTTGTTTTAGCTTCCCCTCCCCTCTGTCCTTGCTTCATCAATTACGCTAACGTTCGACCGTCTTAATGTTTGGCTGTTCAAAAAAAAAGCCCAACATTACAGGCAGATTCCAACAGAATTACAGTATCCAGTCTGCACAGCAGCCAATTCAATCAGCATCAGAATGCCAGATAAGCCTTTATGGCCAACAACCTCTTTCCTCCAACACCTCTATAATAACCTGGGCCTTACACAGCTTCATTATGCTCCTCCAAATGCAGCCTTACGCTCATACACTCTCTTTTGTACATATTCTATACGTCAGAATTATTATTATTATTTTTTAAAGAATATAGTTGACATTTCAGAGCCAGTAGTACACTATTGTCACATTTATGTCACGTTACTAGACCTCATATGCTTGAACGCTGGTTCCTTATTTACTTTAAGTCGAACCACAAATTCTCTTAACACAGCAAGGGATGAAGAGATGGCGGCTGATGATCAAACCTCGGTCGAGAAAAGCAAAATACTGCACTGTGTAAGACAGGTATGCACTGGTGTAGAGATCAGGACAAAGCGGACAGCACAGTGTCCACTTGTTCTGAAATGCATTTTGCCGGGGGGTGAGGAAGGATTCCCAGACGAAGCCTTCGGCGATGAGGACATCGGAAAAACCCACCCCCCTTCCCCGGACCAAAAGCACGGGGGAGGGAGACGCTCGCGAGGTGAGGAGGGGAGAGTAACAACCTCCCCCCCGCCGCTCACATGACAGAGCAGCTCTTGGCCTTCTCCTTCTTGAAGGTGGAAGAGAGCAACTCGGAGCGGCTGGGCAGGTGGAGAAGGCGTTTGGAGAGGCGGCGGTTGGGGCTAGACTTAGCCAGCGGCTGAAGCTTGTTGACGCAAGCCAGGGCCGCGGTGCGGAAAACGCTGTGGATGCTTTTCTCTGATGTGAAGGCTGAGCACTCCAGGTATGCCTCGGCCCCAAGCTGCTTGGCCATGGCTGAACCCTGGAACAAAGGAGAGGGGAGATGAAGAAGGAGAAGGCTTTATTTGTCTTGTATACTTTACAGCTTATATAAAATATTTTTTTATGTAACAACCTCAGCAGCAACCTTATTTCCCCTCTTGTCTGTTCATCATTCAGCATGACCAGTATACTAATCACCAGCCTGATCATTTGTCATCGTCTGCACCTGTTTCTCACTGGTTCTGGTCTAAAGTTACTTTTTTTTAATGCGTGAATGATTAATAGGCTTTGTGGCTTAAAACAAACTAATATCCCAGGACTCTCTGAGCACAAGGCGGGGTACACCCTGGACAGGGTGCCAATCCATCGACGGGGTGCACACACACACACACAACCGGCAAATTTAGGAATGCCAATGAACTTAATCTGAATGTATCAAGACTGTAGGAGGAAACCAGAGTACCTGGAGGAAACCCACCAAGCACTGGGAGAACATGCAAACTAAATGCACGGAGATGTGAGGCGGGAATCGAACTCTCGAAGGTGCGAAGCCACAGTGCTAACCACTACGCCACCGTAAACGCAATAAATTGAATATATATTGATAAATATCACACCTGCTCTTGGGTGATGGGTGTTTGTTTCTGATTGGAGAGTTCCATCAGCGTACACACGTCCGTGCGCAGGTCCGTTTTGCAGCCAACAAGCAGGATGCGCGTGTTGGGGCAGAAGTCCATGATCTCTGTCTTCCACTGCACAGATACAGACAGAGATAAGCAAGTTTGCTCAATTAGAAGTGCACTTAACCGGTCATAGAATAAAAAATATATACAGTAACAGCAAAAGTCTTCCTCTGGTGTTTCCATTTCAGCTCAACTCCGAAAAAACAGGCTTTGCTTAATTTTCCCTGTGTGTGAGCGAGTGTGCGTGTGTGTCAGTGTAAGATGCCCTATGTATGTGTGCTTCCACCTGAAGATGAATGAATAAGACTTAAGCCTTTGAGAGTACTGAAGTCTTCCAAACAATCCACTTTGCTAACTCAAAGATTTGTTCCATATTGTTCGAATTTGAAAGATACCTTCTTGAGTCCGCTCTCGACAGTGTCTGGACGGCTGATGTCGAAGCACAGGAGCACGGCGTCGGAGTCGCTGTAACAAAGAGGCCTGACGTTGTCATAGTAAGGAGAACCTGAAACGAGACACATGAAAAACAAGAAGACATGAAACCCATTGAACCAAATATAATGACCAGCTTGATTCATGGAGCCAAGAATGAAAGCCTGGTTCTCACAGCTAGACCTTAGTGCCAGTACATAGCTTAGTTCATCTTTCTAAACCACAATCTACTGGCATTTTAAAGGACATGACAATGCCAAATAAGTCCTAAAGCCTTATCGATCCTTGGTTTTATGGATTACGCAACGGGAACATCGAGTTTGGGGCCAGGCCGGCGCTCCCACTCTTTCTCCAGATCCTTAAGTAAGCCACCCACCACTGCTTGAGTGCGTGTCTGTGTGTATGCGCGTGTCCCACACACGCAATACCTCTGCTCCCCCTGTTTCCACAGCAACAGCCTCGGAATCTACCATCTGCAGAACGTCTTCCACCCACTCCTCCATAAAGGCTTCCCTCATCTGCCAATCATTAGACACAGAGCCGTACCCACCCACCAGCTAGTGCTGGATAAAATGCCTGGGTCGAACCACGTACTTGTCCCTCACTGCACACAAACCTGATGTCCATTGTCCTGTTCAAACCAGGTATAACATAACATCGAAGTCCTCTAGGAATTCCTTTGCCTTTGGTAAAATGACGACACACAGCGAGGTATGATCTTTGGGTACGCTCATCCAATCACACAAATCAGCATATTTGATTAGACTGGCTTTGCTAAGACGTGGTCCAAATAAGTCTTTATGGATTTCACAAAATCAACACATCTTTTCATGATCTGATCGTGCTGGCATCTTTGCTTTGTCTTGCGATGCAGGGAAACATCTGTTGCCTCTATGACTAGAAGAATAGAACTTTTTTTCTTTTCAATATGTATGCACTGGGGCTCACTGATGGGACAAAAAAAAAAACATCAATACTATGATGCATTGTTTTACAATATGCTTTTTATTCTCTGGGATGTTTTTCTAATACAACTAAAAAGCAGTTGATGTGATGTTTTTATTATTTCACCTACTGTATAATGTTAATTATTATGCTTTTTAAAATTACATTTTACATTATAGATAGATTATATAATACTATATATAATAAAGATTTTTTATATAATACTGTATGTTTACTCATCATCTAATCTACATCTAATAAAGCACCATTAAACTTTCTTTAAATGCAACACTTAAATGCTGTCAGTTATTTTATTACATTTCTTTTTAATGTAACAACCTCAGCAGCAACCTTATTTCCCCTCTTGTCTGTTCCAACCACTCAGCATTTAGAGTCTCCAGTATACTAATCACCAGCCTGATCATCTGTCATCGCCTGCACCTGTTTCTCACTGGTTCTGGTCTTAAGTTACATTTTTTTAAATGCTTGAATGAATAATTGGTCACTTTGTGAGCCATAGAAAGTCCTTCAGGAAGCCTGGAGAACTATTCCTCAAGACTACATTAAAAATACAAGAGTCTGGCTCTTTGGAAGCAAAATGTGATAAAAATGAGGGGGTGGATCAAAACTTTTGCACATTACTCTGTGTATATAGTATATATATATTTAATTGCACACTCATAAGGACATTTTTAAAAATGTTCAACACCATCTGTTGAATTTTGGAATAAGCTAAATTTTTAACGTGATATCGTGAAGTGTGCGGAATGAAGGTATGATATTGCGTTGCGATTGAAGGAGACTTAAATTTTACACTCTGTGTGTATTAAAAAATGTACAGTGCCACGTGTTGAATTTTGAGATGAACTAATGATTTTTCTGAGGATACAAGACCTACGTTTTCCATTTAAAGTTCAAATTAGCAGATCATCTCTTCCCGTGGGCCGATTGTGATAAAACAAAGCCTATATGTTACCTCAAGCTCGGCCAAAGACACTTGTGAAAACCCTGTTTTTGTAGATTTTTGGTGTATAGTCAAAAATTTCCAAAAACTACCGTGATGTATTCTGTTACTCACCTTACGTCCCCCCAAATTATTTCTTTGCAAATATCTTTAATGTACAGTCACTTTAATGTACTTTACAGTTTTTTTTTGTTTTTTTTTGTTTTTTCAATTTTCTCCCCAATATTAGTCGTAGCCAATTCCTCCCCGTCACTAGGGGGCTCCCACATTAAGGCTACT
>JAOVVA010000019.1:6035276-6061083 GCA_028565275.1 Leiocassis micropogon
TCAGCTCTCTCTGTGCCTCCGGCTGTGAGAGGAAAACAGCATCACCCGGGGTTCGAACCAGCGCTCCCCGGATGATAAGGCGAGCGCTTTACCACTGCGCGGGGAGGCCCGTACTTTACAGTTTTATTATAGGTATAAATTGTGGAATGTTTTTAGAATCAAATATTGATCTTTATGCTACAATACTCGACCTAAACAGTGCATTCTTTATTGCAAAGTCTGTCTCAATCATATCTTTGTGATATTGCGGTAGACATTTTGCAAATCAATAAGAATCAGCTGAAAAAACCACTCAGAAACTGCTGGCGTTTCAGGTTAGACAGTCTGTAGAGATGACGCATCTTTGCAAACCGTGCCACTGACCATCTCTCCTCTTCTTTATCTCTGATAAGTCACGGATGTTCACAATCTGAGCGTGAGCAAGCATTCAATTACCTCTGCTCTTAATGCAGCGATCGATAGACATGCACACCGGGGATGCGGAGAAGACGTTTTTCAATTAAAGTTGACAAATTACACATTCAAGATGAGAACCTGGCTGACCCGAGTGCATAGAGTGAATAATTATACAAACCCTCCAAAGTCGACCATAACGCAGCATAGACTTTGAATTGGTACGGAAACATGTCAAAAGTACAGGACAGAATGGGGTTACACTTGTATGAGGCAGGGAGTTCTTTTCTCGTATTAATTGCCTGCAGTTTGGGGATGACTACGTGGTGCTAACCAACACCCATAAGCAATGCAACATGGTGTGCAAATGACAACTCCACTGCCAAGCTGCTGCTGATGTGTTCCTCAGCTAAATGAGAAAGTCTGTGAGCCTCCAGCCTCCAGAAACCACAGCAAGGAAAATAAAACAGGTAACAACTTTAGAGCCAATAGCATGGCAGCAGAGACCTCGAGATTTGTCGAAGGTTATGATTACGTATATGGAGGATCTGTGTATGAGATCAAAGGAAGACTATTGTGAGGAACAGATGGAGATAGAGAGGGCTGTTCTTCGCTTTTGCATGGTGCATAGAGAAATGCCAAGACTTATCACAGCGCACCCCATCTGCTCAACCTTTTCATTCAACGCTGCCATTCTTTAAGCTAATGAGGTCAGATTTGGTGAAATCTCTAGAACCAAGTTCCATAAATTACTGAAGGTTTGTTTTGTTACATCACGATTCCATCCATCCAAAAACCTGTGTAATTCAACTAGAGACTGTGAAGGCCAGTGGTGACCATTCTATTTATTCCCATTTTTACAACCAATGTAGGACCTCCAGTCAACATTCACACACTACGGGCAATTTGGGATCACTAATTACCTTAATCCGCATGTCTTTGAACTGTGGGAGGTAACCAGAGTACATAGAGGAAACCCCATGCAAACAGACCCCGAGGTCAGATCCTGCAGGTGCAAGGCGACGATGCTAACCATTAAGCCACCGCCTACATCAAGACTATGACTATATCTCTTTCATGGTCTGTTTCAGTCCACATTTTCTGGGCCAGGGTTCAGTTTGCATCATGGTTCAGCTTGGGGAAGAAAAAAATACTGCTTCCAGCTATCAGTTGTAATTGGACTAATTTGTCCATCACGCACAATACATCTGTGCTAAAATGTGGTCTGCTTAGAATTTCATACGATGGCACAATTAATCCGTCAGATTCTAATCAGGAACACTATCTAATGCCAAGTATTGACCTGTTGCCTTTGTTATTGCTTAATTATGTTTCAGAGCTAGGGGGAAGTTTGGCACTGCTGGAGGTGAGATGATGGCTGTTACCATCAGTGTTAAAATTGTGTTTAGCTCCCAGATCAGCATGATCACTGTGGTACCTTCAAAGATATCCTGCCACATTCGGTGCATTTCCTGTTGCGTGACTCTTTCAACAAACTGTAGTTTTTGTTAATTTTTTATTCTTTTTTTTAAATCAATGACAATTTCCATCTTCACATCCAACATAAAATATGAAAAACTGCTACACTTAAAACAACATTTAGCTCTGTGATTGAACAAAGATTAGTATGAACTCTAAATATAATTTTTATATATTGCAAGTATTGTGAGACAAACCAGAGGCTACCACATTTCGGTTCTGCTTTCATCACCACTCAATCACTGGCCAATCTGAAACCCGCAAAATCTTCATGTTCTATGACTGTCGAGAAATACCACACTGTGCAAATTTGCAAGTTTAGAATCAAAAACGGGAAATGCATTATTTCAACAAATCTAATATGTAAGTAAAATAGGTGTGAATCATTGGCAGACAGTTGATTAAATTTAATTTAGATTTTGTGCATTTTCAGTTTGATCCAACTCAATAGCACTAAAGTTTCCCTGAGGTGTCTGATGCAAAATCTTACAGATTTTGAAATGTTAAAACTAATAAAAGTACCTAATAAACATTGAAATACTGTGTAACTTATGTTGATGACTGTTTAAAGGGTCGATGGTTCGATTCCCATTTCAGGTCTGTATGCATGGTTCTAACTTGGTGGATTGGCACCCTGTCCAGGGTTTACCCCGCCTTGTTCCCTAAGTCTCCTGTTATAGGCTCCAGGCCCCCCATGACCCTGTATACAGGATAGAGCGGTATAGACGATGAGTGAGTATGTGAGATCATGTAAGCAAGGGGCGACTCGGATGTGATCTAAAACAAGCACAGAGATGAATTGTGGAAGGGTAAGGGTTTTGGTAAATGCGGATCTGTGGTGGATCTCTGGCAATCCTAGGGTTTAAACTCCAAATCTTCTGACTATTACTCCAAAACCTTGACTGTGAATTACTACTGTTCCAAATAAAACTAACAAATAAAAAAATTGTCTGTGTCAACAGCATAATGGACAAAAATGATGGACAATAATTGAACATAAACACCTTTATGGGCTGAAACATCTGAATTAATCAGCACTCAGGATCTCAAAGTAAGGACGGCCAGGCTGAGAGAGGTCAATGATTACAAAGGAGCTTGGTACAAGGGTGAAAAGAACAAAATGGTAAGTGTATACCCCCCCCCCCACATTCCCATTAAAGATAGATGGGAACGAGTCCTGACGCATTCCTCCACGAAACTTCCCCACCCCCGCCCCCCAAACTACACTCCCTGTCCTCACCGAGAAACAGCGTGGCCAATATTCAATCGAGGTCCCCACTGGGAATTTCACAAAGAATGGTCCCTCTTGCATAGAAGCAGCTATCCATGACCTTTTGAGCCTTCCTCATTCACAGGGGTCATCTGGGAGCTGCTCGTGAGTTTCCACCTCTTGTCCCGTCCATACTTCTATTAGAAAAGCACTCATCAATCTACTTGCCACTCTAATGCGCTAATAGTCCGCTATACCTCAGCTGCCAGGTCATCGTACACAATCGCCTGCTGCAACTGCCAAGCTTGGATCCACGGCAATGTGTTTCACTTAACATATTAAGAGCCTGTCCATTGCCAAAACCTTGTAGCAAGTGATGTACAACAGACTCCACTTTTCTGGGCCATCTTCCTCTAGTGGGCTTCGAGTTGGCCACCATGATTGCGGAAATTGATTTTTGCTTGTAAATCCGAGCAAAGCACCCGAGAGAGTTGTTTGGAAGCGCAATGATGAGGTCAGTCCAATCAACGTGAAGAAGCTTAATAAAAAACTCTGCTCTTAAATTCCCAGCAGACACGAGAGTGGAGCTCCTGGGTGGATATAATTAGTGTGCTGGGGAAACTCCAGCAGATACATAACACGATCACAGCCATGCCATGGTGGCTAAGCCCATTTACTTCTTACATTTGTCTTGTATTTGTCAGACCTTTAATCCAGCACTACTATTACTTTTGTAATCAGTAATACCTTGAACTGTAATAAATGTTTTATTTGATTTTAAATGTGTATAATATGAAATGTATATACAGAGGGGCCCGAAAAATGTATACATTTTTAAAACCATGGTTTATGCCATTACATGACCGTCAGAAGAGAGCAATATATTTGTGAGGCATAAAAACGTATACATGTATGCAATTTTTGGGGCCCTCTGTACGCATTAGATCCATAGAGCTTCTGACATTATACCCACATTAGGACGTTATTCATACTCTTGCCATTACATTCAATAGACCGAATGGATAGATTTATAACCATAATAACATAAATACATCCCTTTTTTCTAATATTTATTTTGTGTATGGGCATGGAGGGGAGACCATGGAGCTTATACCTTTGGTGTAGGGCTGGGCACTTAATTAAAAAAACAAAAACATTCAGAACCTTGTATTGAATTGTTATAACTATTATTATTGTGTTATTATGTTAATGATAATGAAAAAAAACTTTTAATACTTCCCTATTGTGTGTGTTCATGTAATTTCCTATTTTAAAAATACTATTGCGTATATGGTCACATGACTCTGCTCCCTCCAGGTCTGCAACATGGAGGAGAACTCTTTGATTAATTAAATAAATCCAGCTTAAACTGTTGAGTATATCTTCTGTACAAACTTGGTCAGCTATGAGGACAACAAAAAAAAACATATGGTTCGTTAATCATAATCATAAGTTTATGAGGACACCCTGGATGGGGTGCACATCACAGGGCACAATCCCACATACTTACACACCAAGTCAAAGACTTAATGCATTAGGAAACACCAATCAGCCCACAGTCTTTGGACACACACAAGATTCAAACCCACAACCCTGCAGACACAGTATTTTCTACTTTTCTAACACTATAAGGGTTACACATATGCTTAAAATCATGGATGCTTCAAGGGTCCACTCTTGTTGAGCCATTGTTCTAGAGTCATGTGTTGACCAAAAACCAAACAACAACCCATCAGCCAGGAGCACCAGGTCAGCCAAACCCAAGCGGGTGCAGTTTATTGTGTCACATCTTTTCCGCAGACAGAATGAACAGAAGATGAATAGAACATTTAACTGTATCCTAAAGAGCAATCTGCACTGAGCTGATATGATTGTCTCTCAGGAGTTATAAAATATTTGGACGACTAACAAAATGGCAGTGAGAGAACCTGGTCTAATTCTGTCCGTACACACCACATGAATGGCTGGAAGCTTTCTGAATCCCTCCTGCGTCCCCTCAACCTCATGCGCATTCCTTAAAGCACACTCTGTCCCTCCGCTGGCTCGCCACCAAACAGATCAAAGAGTGTCTGCCAATATAAAATAGAGGATCCCTGCGGGCTGAGTTTCATTCAGCCTTTCCAATATTGGCAGATGAACACCAAATTAGTGAGAGAAAAATGCTCACACACAGGCATAAACCTCAAACCATTTTTTTTTCACACTGTGCAGGCAGCCAGACACCACTCAGCGCTAAGGGTACGGTTTCACACAGTGTCCAGATAGATCACATGTTAAAACCACAACACGGTCAGTTGAGTGTAAATCAGGTCAATGGGCTACAACAGGACATTCGAACCGACTCGACAGCCAGGTGATCTTTCTTCAGGACTTCACAGCATCACATCATGTATTCACATGGGTTCGAGTCTATTAGTGTTTCATAAACCATTATTAACAAGGTAGTATTTTAATTGTGCACCTACAAAATAATAGTTTAAACATGATACATAATAAAAAAGCTGCCATTTTCCTCTGAGCATCTACTAGGAGTATAACTGAACCTCGCCAGCAGCCATGGACTAGGATTAGCATAGATAATAGCCGTAAAGTTGCTGTGCCATGAACCAGTTTGTTTAGCTGAAGTCACTGGCTGTTGCACTGAATCCACGGAAGAAAATTTGAATTTGTAATTAGAAAGGCAAAGCATGTCTGAGCCAATGTCTACATTATGTAAAACGTGTTAGCTGTTAGGTGAGCTGATCCATTTCAGACTTTATAGACTCTGAGTACGACCTGAGGCTAATTAATGCATCACGTGACCGTCATCTTAATAGAAGTATATCGTGATCAGGGTGGCTGGTGTGACATAATAACCATATGGTGGTATTGTAAGACATTTCTACAACAAATAATGCTGACAAAGTTTCCTGACAAATTGCCCGCATAATAATATTGTGTTTAAAAAAATTAACCTTTGAAAATTGGTGTGAGTGCATTTTAATTTAATGCCTATTAAACAAATTAGGATATAGTGATCCTATGATAAGTGAAACATAATCAAGATGCATAATTTATTACTGTATTGATATTATATTGTAGGGGCGGGAATCACTAGTCACCTCTGGACACGATATTATCACAATACCACAATGCTGATTTGATTGAAATTGCGAGTATATAAGTATCCCGATTCGATATTACATTTTACCCCAGATTTTGTTACAATTTTAAACTTAAGAAAAGTTTCATAATTAATTATATGTAGCTCATTCCTCATTCATTTTCTCACCTAAAAACCTTAAAAAAGACTATTTAAAAAAGTGCAGCAATTAAAAGATACAAACTAACTTTAAAAACAAGAGTTCAACATTTAACTTCGAATTAAATTCAACAAAAAAGCTACATTTTTAATGAGCAAACCATATCTTTTTCATCCGCCATAATTATTATTTCTAAACAAACTTAGCAAATACTGTAGATCACTCCTACTACAGGGAATGAAAAAGTGCAAATAATTCAATAGTGCGCCTCCTGTAGGATTATAAAGAAACAGCAACATTTTACCACCTCACGTATTGCCCAAAGTCTCAAAATTTAACTTGACTGTGAGCGTGCAGGTTGAGTGGCATTCTAACGCGGGCATGTGTGCAATTTTCGACTGGTGAGTGGGATTGAGACTAATTCGCTCATAGAATTTGGGAAAAAAGTTAGATCAGAGGCTTTTAACATGCACGATTTTTTATAGTGTAAGACCATAAAAATGCATTTCTGTTGCGCCACTCGAAAATTCTGGTCAATGGGCGATTAACTGGTTCATCTGTATTATAAATGTAAAAGCAGTTTTTTGAGTCAGTGTGGCGATACATGCATCTCTACACTAAAGAATCGTGATTCATAACTGAATCGATTTTCCCCCCATCTCTAATAGCTTGTGATGTCTGCCATCCCCAACAGTGTTACATAAATATTTAGTTATGCTTATTTATTGATAAATAAATAAATACGTATCTCGCTTAAATACATCACAGCGCATTAGAATTCCATGTAGATGATCTAATATTTATCAAGCATGATACTGATGCTGATATTTGATGCAGTGCATCCCCCACTATGCATGTGCTGTGACTGGATACCACTGAGTTAATGATCAGCTACAGCATGCAAGACAATTGTGCAGCTTCTTTGCGATGCATAATCAGCTGACAAAGCGATAACAGAGCATAGTAGATTCTCCAAAAAGGGGGAAAAGAAAAACATGCTGCGGATGAGCTCTTACCTGATGTGTCCCACAAACTCAATTCTACACGCTGTTCCTCCAGCTCCAGGCATGCTGTGTAGTTCTCAAACACAGTGGGCACATACGTCTGTGGACACACACCACACAACCCTGTGGATTAGTACCTCAGCAAAAACCTGAGCAGGAATGCAAACTAGACATTATATCTATGCATAACAATTTGTTAATTATGTGTTAGTTATGTAAACGTTATAACTTATTGAAGAACAGAATCACAAGGAAGAACACTTGGTGTGCTGAGGAATGACCAGAGCATGCATGTGCATCCATGTGCATGTGCAATATATTACTCTCTACTAAAGGAGCAAAAATAAGTACACCCTGCCTATTCTTTGTGATCTTAGGCACACTCATTCTAGAAATTATGAATTAGATATGAATCAGGATGTGCGTCACAACTGTAGGACATGCTTAAAATAATTAAAATAACACACATAGAGACAGACACAAAAAAAGACAAACCTCTGGATAGCAATCCTTTGCAAGAACCTGCAGCATTGCTGTTTTCCCGCATTGCACGTCACCAACCAGGACCAGTTTACATCTAATTACCAGTGGCTGTGTGTTTCTTCTTTCCTTCATCGTTGCGTTTTTAAAGAGTTGTAAAGAGAACAAGAAAGCAGAGCGTAAATGCCTGCAGACAGACTCGGATCCAAACTGCGCAGCTGCGCGACTCAGACCTGCTCGACAGATTGATGCGACTGATCCGAGCGACTGCGGAGATTTTATATAGAGCCGCGGCAGCCAATCAGCACTCAGCACTGGCCCGGCCAGCCAATAGGATCGCGCTCGAGCGTCCCGCCTTTGCTCCACTGCCCCAAAATCTGTGGCGAGGCGACTTCCCCCGACTGTGTAGCAGTGCTGAACAGGGTGCTAAAACTATTGAAATATGACTCTTTATCAAATACCAGCATATTATTTCATAATCTTAGCAACTACTTGTTACCTTTCTCTACCTTTCTTAACCTGTTGTTTGACAAATACTCACCTGACACCACAGTAACAGTGAAACTACGTATCAAACCGCAGACTAAAACACTAAACTGTTTGTCAAGATAGCACGAGGGGTGTTCAAGTCAAACCGGGACTTTTGATTGCGCAGAATAGCACAGTACAGTTATGAGAGTGAAAAGTTATTTCTCTATATAGAAATAGAAAGATTTCCTTCAGGATCACGAAAGTATCTATCTACAGTACATATCTATCTGTCTATCTAGCTAGCTAGCTATTTATCTTGCTAGCTATAATCCCATGCTTCACTGATGCACTTATCCCAGTGTTTCACTAATGCTTGGATAGCATCAAGGTAGAAAGTTTTTTATTAGCATGCCAGAGACATGATCGGACTGCCTGCTTCACGTCCGAAACACTGTCCTCCCAGGATCTCCTTTAATGCCCTTAACATGTGGAAATGGTTTGGAGCGTGGTCTGGACTGTATGGAGAAGTGGCAATAACTCCAATCTGAATTTCTTGTAATGTGCAAGTGGTGCGTCCCCCAGCATTAGTTTTGCACACATGATAAAATAATTTTATGCAAAGTGGAATGAGGTTCGCGCTTTTTCTGAACAGAATCATCCGAACAAAGCAGTGGTGAACTGAGTGCCACACCTTATGAATGATAACATGGTGTCTTCATTAAGGACAATTGTTCAGCACAGAAAAAAAAAAATCCAAATCTCCCTGGATAGATTTTTTTGTGAAGACGGCTGCCTAGTACAAACCTGAGGCCAAGAAACAAAAAAGAGAGAAAGAGAATTACCCAGTGTTATTACGACAGGGGACTCTCCTTTCAAACACTGATTGTGTGTACAGTTCTCACAGACAGATATATCTCTTTGACAAGTTGGCAACAAGTTATCCATTAATTTTCAAGGATTATACGTTCCACTCGCTGAACGTTCACAAGATCATCATTTACAAATGTACGGTTTTCTTTCTTTGCACCGTTAACGTTTTACTGCGACTAAGAGTCTCATCACCGTACTGTGGTTTTACCTTCATTTCATCACAAGTCCAGGTTTGCGCACCTCTGCATTGTAGTTAAGATTGTAGTTTTTCAATATGAAAATATATGCACAAAGAAATCACACAATAGCATAAACTATGGTGAAACTACTGACATCTTGAACTGACTAGTATTTTTGAGTCCCTCTGTATTATGTACACTACTTTGACATGTAGTAAGGTGGTATAGTCCCCTCTTAAATTATTGGAGCAATTCATGGTTTTTTAAATGTGTACATCAACATTTTTGTAATATGCAAAAAAAACATATCACACACAACTTTCTTTCGAACACCATTTCCAACAACTTTATTTACACAATGAATTTCAAAATTATGATTATTATGACTATTATAACGACATTATGCCATCCTGGAGTGCATAATAGCTCTCTCTCTCTTTTTCTCTCTCTCTGTATTTTCAGAAGCACATGTACAGAGAGATGTTGATTACTCCATGCAGAACATTAAGTTCAATTATACATTTGTGATTATGGACAATAATTTGTTTCTTTTTTCGTTCTTTGTTTCGTCCACTCAAATTCACTAACTGCTTCATCCTGGTCCTGGTTGCAGAAACCTGAGAACGATGTGAGGATACGCCCTAAATGGGACACAAGCCAGCTCAATGCATCTTGAGACACACATTTGCACACTCGTTCACACCTAGGGGAAATTTTGCATCACCAATCTTCCTATTAGCATGTTTTTGGGAGTTGAGAGGAAACTGAAGAATCCAGAAGAAACCCACAAAGGTATGGAGGCAAAATATGAAACTCCACATAGACAGCAAGAGTCTGATATGCTATAAAACAGCATTATACATTTGGTTCTTTAGAAATTTCTGTCTTTATTTAAAAGTATGTCTCATGATCTTGTTGAAAGTGTTACATTTTATCCATGTCTATACCCTTTGGCAAAGGTAGATAGGATCTGGGCTGAAATATCCTTGTACTTAGGAGAATTCATGATGCCATCTATCTTCACAAGAGCTCCTAAATCCCCAGCTACAAAACAGGCCCACTGCAAAGCATCACTGATCCTGCAACATATTTAAAGAACCTTTTTTTCTTGTACGCAGACCTTTTCCACTCATTGTCACAAAACATGCAGATTTTAAGATTTTCTTTTGCATTTTGTGGGATTGTACACAGCCTGTTATTGTAGTGGTATTTAATAGCTGAGACTGAAACCTAACAATGGAGTAAATTGTGAAACCCTAAACCAGTGATCATGAACTATCTCTCCCTCAGTCACCATTGTCCTAAGTGTGGGGGGGGACAGAGTACTCATGGTTCCAATCCCTTGCAAATTGCCAATTATTTTACACATTTGAAGTTTTTTTTTATGAACAATGCATAATTATGCTGAATTGAAGTTGCCACCACTTGTGTATTTTACATCTATTATAAGATTTGACAAAAAAATTACTTGCTTTGGTTTTTCACATGGTATCAGATGAAAAAGGGATTTTACAAGTGCGCAACCTCATATTCATACTCAAGAAAAAAAGAGAACAAAAAAAGATATGTTTTTCAAGTATAACAATTTTAGCGTTCCTTATGGTTGTCAATAAATTTTGGCATATTTTTAAAAAAGAAAAAAAGGGACGACTAATGTTATTCGATGTTAGAACAAATTAAATGGCTTTTCTTATTGTTCGAATAAAAATGAAAATTATATTGTATAATTTTAATTTTATACATTCATTTCTGCTCATTATGTCATAAGTTCTTAAGTGTACAACGTGTGTTTTGTGACCGTTCAAATTTAATAACAAAAATATTTCTTACTCTTTTCCTGTAACAGTAATGATTTTCCATTAATCTATGAGCTGATAAAATGCAGACTACAGATTTGGCCAAGTAAATGCATTAGTTAATAATAAAACTGGAAATATTTAAGCAGGTGAATATACATATGCATATAGAATTAGTCATTTTAGCACTGTACGTGAAGATATATTCTTTTTCACATTGTTAGTTTGTATGAGAATCCTGCTACTAAACCTGGACAAGTCCATTTTTTTATACTGATCAAAAAGTGTATGTTAAAAAATAGCTTAAAATGACATAAGACACAGTTATAGTTGTTAAATACTGTAGTTTTTCACTACTTTCCAGCATCATAATATTGTTTGCATTTGTTAGTTAAGTTTGTTAGTTAAACTCACTTTTCCTAAACTGAAGTGGTGGATCTTTAAGAAATAAAGATTTCCTTAAGGGCTCATTCAGGGATCATTGAGTAAAGATGCTTGAAAAACTTAGGAAAACACTCTGCTGTAAGGTTCTACATAGATCCATTGTGAGGGACAACAGAAGAACAATTAAGTGTTTTTTTTTCTTTCTAAGAATGTACTTTATTTTCTCTGGTTCTGTTTTACCAAAGCATACTACTAAATCTATTCATGGTCATGCACTGACAGTGAAACCAGCTGTTGTGTTCGTCGCATGATACACTATGTTATAAAATAGTCATCTTGTTTACATCTGCTTCACTGACTGGACTATTTGACAAATTGCATCTTGCATGTCTTTGCCTTAGCCGGAAACATTACGCTGCAGTCTAGTGATGTGTGTGAGGTGATTAGTGCAGGGAGATCCCATAGTGCTGTCTAGACAACGCTGCCTGTAAAATTCCCCACCTTTCGTCAAGATGACTCAAGAAAACTAATAAATCAGATTAGTTAAAGCTAATGTTTATTGCAGCCTAATTAACCCGGGTTAAGAAAGTTTGTAGTGTTAATATTAAAGACCTCCTACTGTGGATATCAAACATTACAATGCTTATCTAACCAGCTGTGTATGTAGTTAGGAAGAAAAAGTGGCCAGGCGGATAAGGAAGACATACTCTCCGATACTTTCAAGGTTATCTCTGTATGCCTAAACACTCCCGAGAGACTCTGTGGAGAATTAAAGAGCTCCCTCCAGAGCCATTCACTTATTCAATTACTCTCTTAACTGCCATTAGTAGGCTATGTCTGTAAACATTACAGGGTATAGAAGTGGATACCCTGCTGTGCTCTTGACAAAAGACAATGCAGGGGAACATAGGAAACAAATAAAAATCCTTTATTGTTACACTGAATCCACACCATGGTAGTCTTGGAGTAACATTTTAGTAGTGAGGGAGTTGGTTGGTAGTATAGTATTACATGGTTCTAAGGAAAATTAGTCCATCCATCCAATCATTGTCAACTACTTATCCAAAGTCAGGTCGTGCGATTAGCAGTTCTGGCATCGAACCTTAAACTTCCCTTTCCCCAGCCACCTTAACAAACTCTGACTGGGGCAATAAAATTAGTGCCCTTCTGAAATATATCTCAGCATCATGAATAAACCTGAAGTGTGTCCTGCTTGTCTTTGGTAAGGAGCTCATAAAAGGGCACAGTGAGGTGAGAATTCCCCTCTCACCACCGCATCACACACAGACCAGGTGGAGCTGAATAATCAACAGCTTCAAGTGTCACATACAATCTGGCACAATAAACGGTGAGGGGGGAGATGGCATCCACGGGTGTGGTTTCCACCTCAACATTTTAAAACAAAAACAGTGAACGATCACTTTGACTAGAAAAGTAAGGTTTTTTTTATCATGACAATGTGGTGTGAATACACCATCAAGCCCAACATGGAAAAAGTTCTATTTTTCTGATTGGTGTTATGGTTATAGTGTCTGAGAAGAACTCTTAAAATGCTTCTATTTTTAAACTAGAATGGTTTGGGCACTCGGTGGGAATCGAATCCAAAGACATGAACTACTATAGTTAAACTCATGCCTATGAATGAGTACATCTATTTACATATCCTTAATAGACCAAAATACACACCTCCATGTGAAATTAATAACATTAATAAGGCTTATTTATGCCTGTGAAGAACAAAGAGCGTTTACTCCAGTAACACAGAAAGCCTAATGTGGCACAAATTTATGACAAAACTTTAATGTTAACTATGATCGAAAAGTATCAGAACACCCAGTGCATCACAGCTTGCTTTGTATGGGTCTTAGCAGACAAAGAGTTTAAGGTTGGTAAAATTGTCTCTAAATTCCTCAGATCTCAATGCAATTAAGGATCCATATGATGAGGTCTTGTGGATATGTCTCTTGAGATGACAGAGCTGTTTTTGTGGCACAAGGGGAACTGAAAATATAGGTTGTTTTTAATGTTAATGGTTTTAATATTATGTCTGATCAGTGTATAATAAAACCAAACAGAAGCCCAACATGGTTCAAAATTTACAGATGGATCTTACCATTAACCTAAAGGTAATTTCCAGGTTCTTGTGGAAAACCTAAAAATGGAGAGTAAACCCATTAACAATAGAACCTAGCTGCGATGCAAATGTACCATTTTGTCAACTGGACATTTTAACAAAATCCACCTAAAAACATGGCAAAAAATTGAAGTTATAAGAAAAAAATGTGCAAGGGAAAGCACAAGAGCACAAGCTTTATTATATCTGAGCTGTTACGATATTCATCTTCTTTTTCCATTTCTTCAGTGGATGAATTTCACTAGCGAGTTCTGCCCTCGGCCTGGTTCAGTAGTTAGTGATGGTGAGGAGTGCCAGTGTGTAATAGGAAATTAGACTCTGCTGTACTGGGAAAATGAGAGAGAGAGAAAGTGAGAGAGAGAAAGCAAGAGAGAGAGAGAGAGAGAGAGAGAGAAAGAAGATATCCCAGCAGTATCCACTGACCTGGCTTCAACCTCTTGCTTGCTCCAGCTGGGTCGCAGTAGGCAGTTAATTAGCATTCGCTAATAAGATACTGTGCCAGGGTGACACTATACACTATGCAGCAAAAAGGATTCAAGCTACAATCCCCCTGCCTCTCTCGTGTCAACAGAACAACAAACAATGTAAGCAACATGAGCTTGACAGTCACACTACTCCATAACAGTGTGTACGATGTAATGCTTAAAGGAATACAGTAACTGTCTTTACCTAAATGTTTGTGATGTAATTAAAGATTCTGGTGCCATTTTTTAACTAGTCCATGTATTATTTTATTTTTTTTTACAGGGTCACAGGGGCATTGTTAGTGCGGTTACAATGACTTTTATGAGAATTACGAATAAAGGACATAAGGAATAATGGTAAGATCTTAAAAAAACAAAGCAACAGCTTCTTGTTCTTAGAATTAAATAAAATATTAATGAGAACTCTGCAACAGAAGTTCAGCTATAGGACACAGTTCCACTGCACAATGGCGGTGACACTGGTAGTACCATGAACACTAGGGCTTTGGAACCTCATCTGTCTGAGCAGATGTGGAGGTAAGAGAGCTGGACGGACTAAAGGACTAAAGTTCTGCACCGCTGTCTTCCAGGAGAGATAAAGTGAGCGATAAATCTTACTGGCACCAAACTCAAAAAATAATTTTATTACTAAATACATTTTGGATGTCACTGATGATCACACACTAAGTAGAAATATTGGGAAGAGGGTTCAGGATGGAGCTTTCCTTCTGGCACACCATAAACATGCAGTGATAAACTGGACAAACACCGCCCCCTAGTGGATGGGTGAATAGAAAGTGATTCATTTCTCAACAGCTTCCTGTAATAATAATAATAATAATAATAATAATAATAATAATAAAAGAGAAAGTCCAATACATTGTATTTCATCTTTATTTTCTTTAGCTTTCAGAGCAGAGAATCCATACAGTGCAGGGTCTAGGGTAAATAGCTTTTAATCTGAATTTGTGTTCAAGTGGTTATTAATGGATGCCTTTTCTGTCATACACTCTATAAATCTGAATAAGATATACACATAGATATACATAGTGCATTTCTTGCATTGTAAAGCAGAATAAAAAAAAAGAAAAGAAAACAGTGCAATTGTATAGATTTCCATCTTGTTTCTATACAGTAGTATTCTAGTAGTCTAAATATTCATCTATCTCTGCTTGTCGTTGTATTGCATACAGAATTTATCATTGTGGAAAAAAAGGAAAGCATAGATAAATCAAAACCAAAACCTAAAATTCCGAATGCATTTCGTGTCACAAAAGACATCACTTTGTGGTATTTTAGTATTTAGACGCCATCTAGTAGGAAGAACAGATTTTGCTGTGCTTGAAGTGTCACTTGCATGTTGCTTTTCTAAAACACATACATCATTTCATAAGAAGAACTAGCAGTACATTTGCATGGTCCCAAACAACTTTAGTGCCAGAGATAAATAATGATATAATACACTTGTAGGAAGAAGTTTAGAATTATTCGTGAATTTGGATGAGCCTATATGCATAAATACGTGTGCAAAAAAATTGTTAAAGGAATATTTTTACTCATGAATGCTAAAAAGTAATCATTTAACATGATGTACACTGCTGTGCAAAAGTCTTGACAGACCAATAATTTCTTCATATTTTGCTCCCAAAGAGCCAGACTTGAGCCAGGCTTCTTGAGGGACTTTAGGCTCTCATTTTCAGTCTAATCGCTGTACCTGACCAGTTTTTTTTTTATCATTTTTTTTTTATCATTTAAAAACCATCTACCGTGAGGCATGAACCAGTGAGAAACAGGTGCAGATGATGACAGATGATCAGGTCGGTGATTAGTATACTGGTGATGCTGGATGCTGCTGAGAGGTTGGAACAGACAAGAGGGGAAATAAGGTTGCTGCTGTCATTGTATCTTTAGGCACTTTGCAGCCTGTCACAATAAAACATTTGTTCCCATTTTTTAAATTTAATCTACATCATTGAATCTGATTTAATATGAAGAAACAATGGGTGGCTCAAGACCGTTTGAATAGCACTGCTCATGACGGGACATGCATTAAAAGCTAATGGAATGAACGATTAAAAGAAAGGTGAAATCTTGAGCAATATATTTTAAGCAATATAGCATTTCTGGGTGTAATATTCCTTTAACATTAACATTATTGTATATACATGAGCAGTTTGTACTGAGTCATGGAGAGTGAGGCAAACCTGCAAAACCCCTGGAGTAAGTGAAGTATGAAGTAAGAGTGAATGCATGCTCTTAATGAAGTATAATATACATTACATTAGTGGTAGACTAGCTGAAAGATTGTCTTGCAAGTAATATATTTATCCTGTGAATTTTAAGATACATTCCCGCTGATGTGTGTTTACTTTGTGCGAAAACAGCAGGCAAGAATGAACTAACAGAACGAAGCAGGCAAGAATAAATGAACAAGAGCATCAGAATTTTTTTCTTCAGTTTTAAAGACTTATAGCATACATATCCGAAAAGATCGCCACATTGCTGATCTTTAGTGAAGAATCTGGGCATTGATGTTTAAATGAAGAATTATACACTGCCAGTCATAAGTGTCACCCCCCTCTGCCCCCTATATTTTATCATGGATATTTTAAAGTCTCTGAAAAGTCAGTCTGAGAATTCAAACCAAGAAATGCATTTAAGAATCAAACTGTTTGGGGAATTAAGAAATACATATACAAAATAGCTTGATCCAGTTGACACAATCTAGATTTACTCAAATTTTTAGATATCCAAAATCTATCACTCATATCATGGCTCATACCTGTATATGTATTACAGATAATGCAAACACTGTCTATGAGTTTTTGTCTATAGGTTTAGTAGAGTCATTCAGTGTCACTTTTGGATCCAATGAGACAGTTCCAAAAAGATAGAGCTTTATTTATTCAATCGCTATTTGTAGTTTTTTTTTTGTCTAAGAATACACTAAAAAATAGAACAAATTATAAGGATGCAGAAAAAATTTGACTAGCAGTGTATTTAAACACATGACAGGTCAAGACAGGTCAAGCTCCACCGCAACCCTGACCAGGATAAAGCACTTACTGAGGATGAATGATTATGATATTTATAAGCAATGGCAGTGAAAAAAACGGTTAAGTGAAAACATTTTACAATAGTTTTACAATAGTTCTCCGAAGGTTGTACTG
Source organism: Leiocassis micropogon (assembly GCA_028565275.1). Lineage (NCBI taxonomy): Eukaryota > Metazoa > Chordata > Actinopteri > Siluriformes > Bagridae > Leiocassis > Leiocassis micropogon. The sequence continues at coordinate 6,052,553 of JAOVVA010000019.1, forward strand.
AAAGTAATGCAAAAGTGGGCATAACATTTTATTAATTGACATACTGTAGGTGGTTCAAATTGCACATGTTGGCGGAGTAACTCTTCCCTTATACAAATGTTCTACTCAACATAGTCTCCATCACAAGTGATGCATGTGCACCAGCCTTGAACCCAACACTTAGTTAGAATCTTTTTGGAAGATCTCCTTTGTTGCAGTTGATAGCTTCACAATGCATTACAGAGTGATGACAGATATGACACCATTGACAAGAGCAACGTGCACAGATTGATGAAGATGGTTAAAAGTGTTTAAAGAAACCAGTCTTGCAATGGGAGACCGTCAACAGTGACAAAGGGGTTCAAGAGTTGGTGTCAATGATGGCGCAAATGCAACGCTTGTCATGAAGACTATTTTGAGTAGTACCTTTTTATAGACGAAGAGTTACTGTGACCTATGTCAGTTAATAAAAAAAAAAATCACTGTTTTGCATTACTTTTGGTATAGCCCCAGCAAAGGTTGTCCATTATAACTTCAAATATGTTGTCTGACATTGGCGCTATGAGGGAAATGTAGACAAAAAGTTATGCAAGTAAGCCTCATCCAAAATCTTTTCCATGGTTTACTATAATCTAGAAAGACAAATACCAGATTTTTTTTTTCCCTTTAATGCAGGTCAGCGTCATTATTTCACCTTCATTCTAGCAAAGTTTGAAGGCAGTGATAATACATGGCAAACTTCCCAGTGTTGAATTAACACCCTACATATAGGCTTATATAGGTACAGTTGGACACATGAGATTCAAAAGTGTTAAATATACACTGGAGATTGAGCTGTTTAGTTAAACTGGAAGTTGCGTTAATGATAAGTCAGGAATAACCCACTTTGGGCTGAGCTGTTCTAGGAAAATAATCCACAATGGGGTGGTTTGTCACATAGAAGCATAGCCCGAAATGTAGTTTTTCTCCTACTCTATATCACAGCAATTCGCCTGAAATTAAACATAAGAATTTGAGCAGCACATCATGCTTTTTAACAATATAGTTTACAATTAATGTTACACAACATCCGTGAGAGAAATACGTTCCTGTTATCACTTATGTTACAGCAGCTATAAACAGGGGTTTTACACCAGCCGCATGCTTTCCCTCTTTTAAAGTTAATAATAAAAAAAAAAACAAGCAAAAGAAACAAAAAAAAAAACTGCTTGATATGTTAATAATAAACAGTAAAGCTCAAAGACTCTCCTGTGGAGGACCTTATAACTCATTGTTACAAGCACTGACACTGGAGACTCCTTCTTTAAATGGTACATAACACAAATAATATATAATCATGCAAGAAATCAAACATTCTCTTTTTTAAATATTAACATGTTTTTAAAATCTGTTTATTATCAGCATTAAAAAATATGTGAAGCCAAGTCCTTGTGTGATGTTATTAAAGAAAATAACATCACATTTTTATTTTGAAAAAGTGCATTAATGTAAATCTATCATTTATATTATAGCAGAAAATACTGTCAGGGCCGAGGTTATATTGAACTGCATAACACTTCCTCGTTTAAGAAATTCAGCCATGCTGTGGTATAAAGTTGCTGAATTCAGCATAATGATGGTATTTAAAGCAAGTATATGAAAGCTTGTGCATGTATTTATGGAAAAGATTTTGTCTGAGATAGATGTCTCTTACTTAGTTTCTTGGGGAAAACTCAAGAAGCAGATCAAGTCCTGGCTGTTATACTGTATTACATATGAAGTTAGGGGGAAAATGTGTGAAATCTGTATATCTTTGCAAAACTATTTTGGTCACTTTTACGATATTGTTCTGGAACCCAGAGATAACTTACATAGACTAAAACCATATATTTTACACGTACAGGAGTCAGACGAGAAAGCTCGTAAAGAGTGATTTTGGCAAGAAAATTGTAGATTTTAGGAGAGCTTTGAAGAAAACAAGGAGCTCTCCGCGAGTGTACAGCAAGATCCTGCCGATCTGATGGTTTTGCAAATATCAGAAATAAGGAGTGCCATGAGCAAGGCACAAGAGAACGCCGTTAGCACTGTATGTGCCCCATGACCCCTAGTGGAAGTTCTCGCCAACATCTCCTTGATCTCTCCAACTATCTCCTGGATTTTGTAGATCATTCTCCTACTCTTTCCTCATTCTCCAGAACTCCCACCAAGTAGAAGATGTTGTTGCTGAACTCGTTTTCATTTAGTCCTCAATATTCTCAGTCACTCCTCAATCTCGCCACCGCTGTCCTTCAGAGACTTTGGAGAGTGCCTCAGGAGTGGCTCAGGAGTGATTCTACAAGTGTCAGGAGAGCCCTACAAGTGAAGTGCATCAATTTATTTCTTGTGTAAAGTGGAAGGAATCGGCAAGTCCGATAATTCTGTAGCTTTTTGCCGAGATTGAAGAGAGGCTTGAGGAGTTTAAAGAGAGCCCAGCAGTTCCAAGAAATCTCCAGGAGTATGCCAATTTTCTCGCCAAAATTGCTTTCAGCAAGATTTCTCATTGGACTCCTGTATGCATGAAGCAGAAACATTATGAATCTATTTGCACACTGACTTACAAATGAGGCTCTTGCTAAAGCTTCGGTGTTTAGTAGAATTAGATTATACCTCTCATCATTCTTTACTACAAGTGTCTGTTATTTTTCCTTCTGAATGATGAAAATTACAATAATAAAAACGTGTAAATCATTACTTATTAAGTAATTGCCAAGTATTCCCACTCACTCACGTATACTCTCAATCATTCTCTATACCGCTTATCCTGTACAGGGTCGTGGGAGGCCTGAAGCCCACCCAGGGAACACGGGGAACAAGGCAGGATACATCCTAAATCAGGTGCCAATAAATTGCAGGGCACCCGATCCAGGCTACACACTCACTCACACACTATGGCCAATGTGGAAACACCAATTAGCCTAATTTGCATGTCTTTGGACTCTAGGAGGAAACGGGAGTCATTGGAGGAGACCGACCAAGCACAGGGAGAACCCTCGAGTACCCTGGAGGTGCGAGGCAACAGTGCCAAGTATTCATTAGTAGTACATAATAGTGAATTAAGTGTTAATATACAAGTACTACTGATTTGTTCATGTTTAGAGTAACTGAACAGAATTGTAATTGTTGTCTGGAATATTCTCAGTCATCCAGGTGTGGTTATTTGGGAGTTGAGTCATGTCAACTGGTCTGCTTTCTTGTTAGGGAGAAATGTTTTACTACCGAGACTTCAGACTTCAGAGGCTACTTGGATGAGTAGTGAAACATTTCTACATAATAAGAAAGAAGTCCAATTGAATGAACTCCTGATGTCCTATTGCCTCAGCATTACCAGAAATCTAATAAAAGGGGGATTGTGTGCAATAATGTTGCATTAGAAGTATACATTTCTACTATATTTTAGTTATGCTTTCCTGTTATGTTATTGTTCCTGTCAATGAAAACTATTAAACTCAGAGAGGCCATGCATTATTATATAAATTTTATTATCTCATGATTACAATGTAGTTTTCTTGTGACGTGTACCACATTGTGTAGCTTTATAGCTTTTATAGTGTACATTTGTACTTTAGCTTAAATCCGCACATAGGCTTATAAAAATTATTGAGTACCTATTCACACTATACAGCCAAAAGTATTTGGCCAACCCTGCAATGACATTGTATCCAAATACATATACTTCAACATGGAGTTGGTCCCCCTTTGCAGCTATAATAGCTTCCACTCTTCTTGTAAGGCTGCCCACAAGATTTTGGAGTGTTTTTGTGGGAATTCGTACCCATTCTTTCTGTAGAGCATTTATAAGATCAGGCGCTGATGTTGGACGAGAAGGCCTGTCTCGCAATCTTCGTTCCAGTTCATCCCAAAGGTACTCGATGGGGTTGAGGTCAGGGCTCTATGTTAGGGCCTGACAAGTTCTTCCACACCGAACTCATCAAACCATATCTTTATAGTTCTTGCTTTGTGCACTGCGGCACAGTGATGGTGGGATAGAAAAAGGTCTTCCCCAAACTGTTGCAGTTGAAGGCATAGCATTGCCCAAGATGTCTTGGTATTGCCCTTGCCATTGCCCTTTACTGGGGATAAGGGACCTGATTGAAACACCTGAATTCTATAATTCAAACAGGTTTGGCCAAATACTTTTTTCTTCATATAGTGTATGACAAGTGTTTTGACCTTTGGGCAGTGGATAGTAGTAAGTGTATGAGACATTTTGTGCCACATGATTGTTGTTTTTGATAAATTAAGCCATGTTAATTGTAAATTTTCGATTAAGCATTTTAGAATATCTCCATGGAAAAGCAGCATATTTTAGAAATCCTTTTAACATTTAATAACAATAAATGTCAAGAGAATAGCTTTAAAGAGGTGTTTGATGAAGCCAACATTCTCAATCTTTCTTGAAGCCAATTTACATTTAAATAAATTGCGTTCATATCCACTGATCATAATTATTATTTTTTTAAATATTAGGCTCAATATTTAAATGCGTACAATAATGTGTTGGTTATTTGTAACTAGGCTAGGCTGTCTGTATTGTTTTTATAATGGTCTACAAAAAAATGTTTGGGGTATCAGAGTTATAATCTCTTTTGTTGTTGTTTTCTCATCTAAAAAGCACTCTCATCGCCAAAATAAAGAACCAATATGATAGCTAGGACAACAGATAGAAGCACAACAGATTCATTAACATGCCTATTGGAATATGATTGCACCATTTAGATCCATGATTGCTAGCTGTAGAATTTAATTGATCATGGGTGAAAGAGCCTCATAAACCCATTCATGGTGGCTTTTTCAGATCCGTATGCTGCTGATGTAGTTTTATAAGTGTGGTATGAGATTAAATAAAATGGCATGCTGACTTAATAGTGATATATTTAAAATGTGTTTAAAAGTATTTAATAAATCTGGGCTGTATGTGTTCTTCCCGTGCAGATGAGATAGCTGAAACCTACAAGATTTTTTTCTGAGAGGCAGCTTATCTGCCCCAAATATCTGGACATGCTCATAAACCCCAAGCAGCTGCCATGCAAGCCCAACTTGAACGTCTGAATCAAAAGGTCTGAACCAAAGGTGTTGGCTTTTTTTAATATATAAGTATTCTCTGCCCTACAACTTCATGAGATGATTAAACTGTCCAATCAATATGATGGTTGCCAGACCAACCAGTCATTATTTGCAGAAGAGGAACAGTGCTATTGGTGCAGAGGGTGTGGTAACCACACATTAAAACATACCATCAGCAAACAAATTCCAGACATTTGCTGCTAAAGGTTGAGGATATGCAGGCCTGTATACAGTGAGACTGATCAGTTGGTATATGTGCCAGTAGTGCTGTTCTTCAGCTGTGTAGTGGCCATGATGTCTGTGACATAAAATTGCATCATAATGCTATAAGGCACATGCTAATGAAGTATCAACGATTAGTTCAAGACATCGAAGAAGTGCTGGATTTAGATAAACGATGCTAACGTGGATCATATGAAAGCAGGAGTGTGCTTGCGAATATCAGAGAAAAGTTTTAAAGGAGTACATTGGAAGACTCTAAATCTCCTGGACAAGGCAAGGCTTTGAGCTCTGCTACACAAACCAAGACAGGTCCTTCAACTCAACAAGAAAATTCTCAGCTCCGGCCAGACAATGTTAACTCCATGTAACAAAAAACACAAAAAGTTTAAACCTTTGAGATAAATTACAGACACATATAGACAGTGTGCTACCTCCCATTATGCTCAATGCAGGTCAATCGAACTCCAATGGGATTTCTAAATAAGAGAAGAACCCCCCTGAACACTTATTTCAAACCATCTACCAATGAAGAGTGAGCAGCTAAGGCTCAGAAAAACACAAGCATTCAACTGGATTTCCTCAAAGCAGAACAAACTTCATTTAGTCCTCTTCAAATTCTAACAGTAAGCAACAAATCGTGGCTCAGAGTACCAACTGGCACGACGGGCCATCTGTGCCATTCTGCAGCTCAACAAGACTTCAACAGCACTTCAACAGCAGCACTGACAAAGCGGGAGATGTTCAAACTGTCCATCATTCTAACTTTAATCTTTAGTCCTCCTGATGTTAACATTGCACAACTACTAATGCTAAAGCACAGCCTATGTTTCTAAATACCTTGGACACCCAACCTCAAGAGTTCTCCCTGCCCCATTTATGTCCCACCTGATAAAAAAAAACATTTAGTTTACAGCCACTTGTAGACACTCAAGCACCTTGAGTTCTACAGTCAGTGGTGAGCCTTTTACTAAAATCTGGGCTGGCAGGAACCCATCAACTGGCCTCTCTAATATGTTTATTCTCTCATTGTTTCTCTCTGATTAACATAAAGTAAAACAACCATTGCCACATGTCTTCCTTTCTCATGTCTCTAAACTCCCCTGCCTACCATGTCCAAATCATTCTAACAATTTGGGGATGGTGTCAAATTAAAACAGATCAGGGATCATTTCAGATGCTGCTTAAACAAAGCAGATCAGTTTATTGTCTTTAATAGAGTCTTTCCATTAGTTTAGTTGGTTTCTTTATTCACTACAGCATTGATGCTGGTTTCCCTACAGGCAAACCATGAGTAAAGAATTTTCTGTACTTAGCCTTCTAACTCTTAGAGAACTTTATCCTGTACACGGGGCATATCCCAGGGGACTCGGGGTAGTAGATGGGGTACACCCGGTGGGGGGAAACCAGTGTACGCTGAGGAAACCCACCAAGCATGGGGAAAAACTCTTGACCCTCGAGGTGTAAGGCCACAGTGCTAACAACTATTCCATTGTGACATCTCATACTTAAAATTAGTGTATTAATATACAGTATCTAGGCAAAAATCAGTAAACCTCAGCATAAGTATGAGAGAAGTGTTATGTTTTTTCTGACACTTCTCTTAGCCTGTGACATTCCAAGGCATGCTTTCATTGTTCAACCTCTGTAGGATTATTCTATCCTTGCACCTCCCCTAGATGGTGTCGAATCCTTTCAAGCGCTTCCTCCTTCCCTATATAGCAATACCTCCTACAGCCTGTGTCCAGACAAACTTCCTTTTTCTTTGTTCTCCCCGGAACATGTTAATTACTTTTCCTCTTTGATGTTACAGATGTATGTGACACAAGGCATTTGGCTAAAGACATTAATAATCTGTCTTTGTAGTTAACATTTAAAACAGACATCAAACTGAGCACTGGGTTTTCAGATATGTCAGGTAGAACCAATGTTATCATTACTTCTAAAACGATTTTTATTTTTTTTACCTCTACCGGAACCACTTTCATTTTAACCAATTTGCACCTACAACCTTCAATCATTTATTTTCACCTATGGTGCTTCACATACTTGTTACGAAAGTAACAATAATAATGGATGGCCTCTTTGCATGGAAGACAGAGAAAGAGTGAAAAGACTTTTCTCCCTTAATCGGATCTTTCTTGCTCCTACTAAGATTTGGATATTGTATTATGATGTCATTCATTGGAAAACTGGAGACATCTGCTAACTTACATTCTTACATAAATGATTCTGAGGCAATGACAATGACTAACTGAGTCCTCTCATGCTGTATCCTTTCTGTGGACGTGCTAAATAAATGTAGGCTTATTAATATTGAACCAGTTGTATTAGTGTATTTCAGCACATGAATAAATTATAGTGAGCAGGAAGATGGCCTGGGAGAGCAGCAGGGCAGTAGCTGGGCAGGAGGTGATGTGTGCATTTGTGCCGGTGCACGTGTGTGTGTTTGTGAGTGTAAGCAGATCGGCAGTGCAGTAAGAGGATGTGATAGGAGCTCCTCTCTGTGGGAAAATGTGGTGACCCTCTGATGCCAGTGCCAGCTTCACCATAGAGAGCAGTGGCAGGTTGGCTGAGATCAGCCGACAGAAGGTTTCACCCAGGAGCTGGGAAAAGCCCTGTGGCTCTCAATCCAGCTCTCATTGTGACCATTCAAACCAGGGGTTGTAACGGTTGTGTGTATATATGTTTTCGTGTGTGAAAATGTGTGTGCATTGTTGTATAGGTAGATATACGATGGTTGTGTGTATGTTGATGTGTGCTGGTTGAATAGCCCTATTCGGATGGCATAAGTTTGATGTTTTATAAGATATTTGTACGTCATATGTGTGGAAATATTTGCATCTGGCTGACAGGAAATTAAAGTTGGATGAACATGTTTGCAGCACGTTTTGATACATGAATTAATAATAATAATAATAATAATAATAATAATGCATAACATTTAATTTGATGTATTTTTTAACATTTAACATTCAAGGATGCTGTACTCAGATCTATATATTAACAAAAAAGCAGTCCTTTTGGGATGAAGGAAGAAAAAAAGCTAATAATTTAAGGGCTAAAGCACTAAACGATTCACCTCCCATTGATGCCAGTGTGATTTAAAGCACCACTTGCAAACCAGTACTGGTGAACCTGGGAGTTAGGAAGGAGATAGATAGATAAGTCTTACTGCTTTGTAATTAATTGAGGAGCAGAACTTTTGTGAATAGCCTACTGTAATATAAAGTTAAAATGAAAGTGTTTTC
>JAOVVA010000019.1:6078484-6096195 GCA_028565275.1 Leiocassis micropogon
TATTTGGTTAAATGCTTGGTTCACTGGTTGTGTTTGAAAGTTTCTACACTGTCATCATTCGACATTCAAATTTACATACAAAAAAACATTTCTTCCATTTTAAAGAATATAATTTTATTCCTATTCTTTTTTTTGAGTGGGCGTCACCTTCAGTGTTATTTTTATGATGATTATTATTAATATTCATTTACTATACCACTTTTCCTGTACAGGGTCGCAGGAAGCCTGGAGCCTATCCCAGGAGACTTTTGGCACAAGGCAGGGTACACCCTGGACAGGGTGCCAATTCCTCGCAGGGTACAAGCGTGCGCACACACACACACACACTCACATGCTGGAAAATGGCAATTAGTCTAATCTGCATGTATTTGGATCGTGTGAGAAAACAGGAGTACCAGGAGTAAAACTAGCAAGCATGGAGAGAACATGCAAAATCCACACACAAATTCAAGGTGGGAATTGAACCTTTTTTTTTAAGTTGTGGGAACACAATGCTAACCACCATGCCACAGTGCCTTCTTCTTATTATTATTACTATAATGATGATGATGATGATGATGATGATGATGAGGAACATTCAAGCCAAACCAGGACTCATGAATGAAGGCGTATCCCCAATTGTCGTTTACAGACTTCAAGCACACTACAGTAATGAGACTCTTAGCCGCAGTATTTGAATGGTGCAAATGGTGCATTCATCCGTGTATGACGATCCCGGCTGAAGCAGCTCGGAGCCCATTGCAGTTGTTCCCGAGAACGTTCAGTGAGTGAAACGCCTGATCCTTGAAAATCGGCGGATAACTTCTCACCAGCTTACATAAGAGACACATCTGTCTGTAAGAACTGTACACCCAATCATTCACAAACATAATTCACAGATTACAGGAACTTGGCTGGGTGTTATTGCCACATCTCCGGTATAGTGCTGATCTCGTGCCAAGCCATTTCTGCATTTTTGGGTCATTAAAGGAGTTCCTAGGAGGCCAGCGTTTCAGATGTGAAGCAGGCAGTCTGATCATGGCGTACGGAGGCGTCCTGAGAAAACTTTCTCCCTTGATGGTATCTGAGCATTAGTGAAACGCTGGGATAAGTGGACTAGTGTTGCAGGGGATTATATAGGGAAATAAAGGTAGCCTGTCATATTACTATTGTTATTATTATTTTTTAAATTATTATTATTATTATTATTATTATACACATAGTGCATAAAACAGATATATATATATATATATATATGTATATGTGTGTGTGTGTGTGTGTGTGTGTATAAAACCCCTTGTGCTCCATAGCATTATTCACTGACTCAGACACAATAATAAACTAAAGTAGGACCATAAAATTCTAATAAAAAGCAAAATAAAAGAAAAACACAATAATCTTCGGCTGAGTAAGATGAGCTAATAAAAGTACACTGAGACTAATTTAATGCAGTATTGAGAGCCTCCTGTTTCTTTTTAGTGCCTTGAGTAATAAACTTGTTTTAATAAGGTGAATATTCACTCAAATGCATGTTCAGAAGCATCTGGAAATAAACGTGTGTTACAGCCATCGCTAAACATTAAACAGGGCTTTCCAAAATTCTGGAAGTCTCCCAAAATTCACTACAGCACAAAGATCACATGTTATATTGAGCATAACATCAGGCTTGCTCTCTCTCTCTCTCTCTCTCTCTCTCTCTCTTTCTCAAATAAGTAATGTGATCTTAACCTTACAGTGCTTTTTTGGAAACTAGGCCACTCAGATTTTTAATGTATCTAATTACATTTGTCCTAAAACTATTTATAAAAGGTGCCGTGCTTTCTTCATGGCTGTTCATCATGATGCAGTACTGCAGTACAGAACCCTGCAATGTGAACATTCTAGATCAGTAAAATGCTATTTTTGTCCATATCATGCAGACCTACATTTGATCTATTCATACCTTAACCTCCAATGTGCTCAAGTACGGAGTCAGAGCACCACAATGTTGTATTTAATAAGACACTTAAAAGATTATATAAGTACATCAGATTGATTTACATAGTGATTAATCAAGCAAATCCAAGTGTAATCTTAATTTGTGTTAGAAAAATAGAGTTAAAAAGCAAAACACAACAAATAATGGTAACGTCTATCATTTTGCCCATTATAATACATCTTTTCTTTTTAATTGTGATGCAAAAAATGTCAATATCAATATTCAACAGGAAAGTATGTACTACTTCTCACAATGCTGTGCTGTGTAGAATGCTGTAGCTTGACCATTTCTTTTTTTTTTAAACTAACAGGACCAAACCTGTCCTAGCATGCCAGTGTCCCTGTGCCCAAAGTAAAGTCCATGAAGACATGCCGTGCCGAGGGTGAAGTGGAGGAAATTGTCGATTGTCCTGTGCAAAGCCCTTTAACCCCACTGAACATATTCCACGGTTAGAAATGTTCTCTACAATTCCCAAAGAACTATATTTTACATATAATTAATGTTTAAAAATAAATTGGAATCCTGTAGAACTTTTATATCTATGTTCTATGGGAAAAAGTGGATAAATATAGAAATGATTCTATGATGGATTATTAACCTTCCTGATGCAATCGTCCTTTTATGCAGATTTAGGAACAGGATTAAGTAAATTTTTTCTGTCTATCTGTATGTCTATTTTTCTATGCTACCAACAAAAATACATCATAAGGATAAGCAAAATGGTAACAACATGGCTTGAAAGGAAAAGAATGAGTGTGAAAGAACTTGCTTCATTAAACAAAGCAATGGCTCCAGGTTTCCAAGCCAATTACTAATAATCTAAACATAACCATAGGCAAGATCAGCAAATGGCGAACACCTTTAAGTATTTGTTGCACATTACGGGTTTAAAAGAGGTATCGGGGTAGCTCAGTGGTTGAGGCATTGGACTACAGTTCAGAAGGTCCCAGGTACAAATCCCACAACCACCAAGTTGTCCCTGTTGGGCCCTTGAGCAAGGCCATTAACCCTCAGATGTAAAATGAAATAAAAATGTAAGTTGCTCTGGTTTAGGGTGTCTGCCAAATACCTAAATGTAAAAGAGAATCTAAAATCCATTAAAGACTGAGCAATCATTTTTAAATTATGGCAAGGACAAAAAGAGCTTTTGTGTAAGGTGTAGGTATTGTATTGCAGTGCAGATACACTGAAAATGTGGTGGAGTAAGCCTTGTGCATGACACCACAAGACCTCTGGGGGATGTGCTATAGATACTTTGGGTGCTGTGGGATGCTGGGTGCAGCCTCAGTGAATCTGACTTATTTGTCCATGGATGCTCAGTTAGATTGGGATTTGGGGAAATTGAAGGCAGGGGCTCTATCCCTGCTGTGCGCGGTTCCTGTGAAGTGTTATGGTGCTTTTCTATCATGGCCAGTGTTGACGTTTTTCTGTGATTTGTGCTGAATTGGCTTTTCTGTGGGACAGGACCAGACAGGCCAGCCTTTTCTCCCCGCAGGAGACATAAACGAGCCTTGTGTGCCTCTGATCCTGTCACCAGTTTACTGCTATAATATTGATAATCAGCGTTAATGTGATGTTAATGATATGGCTGATTGATGTAGAAGAGAATTCCTAACAATGATGGGATTTAATTTAAAAAGAAACATTAAGTGAACAAAGTAAAAGTTAGAACACTCATAACTTCTAGGAAATTTCCTAGAGTTTTCCAGAATTAAGTCAGACTTCTGTAGAACAACTATATCGTAGAAGTTATATTGCTGTTCTATAGAATTCTATAGACCACGCATCTTGAAGCAAAAGTTCTACAAAGTTCTACAGCAATTCTACAGAACATTTTTAGCACGGATGAGAAGAACTGTAATGCCAGCTGCCCCAGACCTCCTCAGCCAACATCAAAGCCTGACCTCAGTAATGCACTTGCGACTGTGACCCATGCTTCAAAAGCTAGCAAAAAGGGTTTCCCTGAATAGTGGACATTACTTAAAGTAGCAAAAAGGCACTAAATCCAGAATGGGATGTTAAATAAAGGAAGGGTCAGGTCCACAAACTTTTAGTCATATAGTGTATGTCAGTCTATGAGTCCTTATGATCTATAATGTCAATTTCTATTAACAATATAAAAAAAACACAGTTACTAGAGTTGAAACATCAAACCACAATGTATTTTTAAAACTAATTGTCAAAATCATTATTCTATATTTCTACACGCAATATCCAAATCTAAATTTATACATCTGTACAGAACTTTACATTTCTAAAATTAAAAAAATATATTATTGTTGGATGTATTTACACTATATATTTCGCAACAGTACAACATTTTTAAACAAACAGTATTTTAAAACTAATTTTTAAAACAAACATCTTCAAGTAAACATATAGAAGACTTTTCAGAGTGTTTTCACGGTGGAATAAATATAAAATTTTTTACCCACATTAAAAAATATATATTGTCATTTTTGACAATAAATGAATGTTTGAAAATGAAATTAATGAAAATGTGTTCATTTTTAATTATATGAATTTTTAAAAACAATTAAATTAATAAAAAAAAAAAAAAGATTGAGATATAATATAAAAAAAAAAAATTCAATTACACTGTTCCCTGTAGTGCCTTGCTTTAAGTTAAACTCCATTAACGTCACCAGTTCAAGCCTTTAATAAAGCCAGGGGAAAAAGAGATTAGCCACATTATCAAAATCCTGAACAGAGCAAAAAGGGGTATTAGTGTATTATACGAGAATGACTTGTGCATTACCTGATAATAGATAAGCGCAATCCTGCTAAGCATAAAGCGCACAATGTCCAAACAAGCACTTTAAGATGAAGCAGAGTCTAAGACCACACACACCCACATACACACAAACAAAAGCCCACTGATTTCCATACACATATACTGTGCATTAACGGCAACCTTTTTTTTCAGATGACCCGCCAGACTCAGCATTTAGCCTCACAAGAGTGCGATCGATACCGTAATGCAATCCCTTAAAAGACACACAGCACAGCACAGCAACTTCATCCGCTAAAAGTGCTTTCATAACTGCTGCATTTTACCCATTATACATTTCCACTTTTGCACGCTGATGCGTTCCAGGACAGCACATGCACTGAAATTCAGACAGGGCAAAAAAATCTGGGAAGGACTAAAGCATCCGAAGCATCTGTGGTCGTTCGGGTTCTGACTTTGGAAGCGTGATTGAAGTTTTTCTTAAGTTTCACGATCAATGTGAACAGACCTGGATGCCAAACCGCAATACACGTCCAGCTGAGGAAGCAGCACAGGAAAAACCTCAAGCTTTCAGATTTGATATCCAGCACTTTTTCATTTAGAATCTGGTTCTGGTGGTGCTGATGGTTATTTTTGATGATTTAACATGAAAACATGAGCCCACATTAGCCCGTAGTACCATATTAAAAATGCACAAGATTTGCACAATTCCATAAATGTATGTGGGAAGAAACCTAAATGGATACATATGATAACCAAGTAGATTGGCAAACCATACCGTAATTCATCTCCATACAGGGTAGCTACAGCTTTTCAAAAACAAAGATGTGCAGCTAAAAGAAAAAACTATCAATAACAGGAAATATCTATTCATAAATAGATTTAAGCATTGTGCATTTGGATTAAAGCACAGGACACAATTTCTTCCTCAATTAGTGTGCATACATATTTAATTTTTAATCTCTGTCTGATATCTTATCTTGTACCTGATATCTGGCACCTGATTGATTGCATATGTACAGAACTATCATTTTAACATCTACTCCCGGACATAAATTCAAATAAATAAATAAATCAGTCCTAATGCTTAGACATCATCTTCTATAATTCATCATGCACTTATAATAAGCCATTATAAAAACTATACTCTATAGCTACTGCATGCCAATTTTTATTAGATAGATTTACCAATGGAATTGAAAAAAATGAAAACACACACACACACACAGAACACAAGATTATATGTGTGTCTGTTTGGTTGTTTGTATGTGAGAGAGACAGAGAGAAGAAGAGAGAGAGAAACAGAAGATCCAGAGGAAAAAAAGAAGAGGATTGTGAGAAAGAGAGAGGCCCATACCTTGGCACTGAGAAGCGCTGCACTAGAATCAGATGCCGACATGCCTCTACACACAGCCTCTGCCTCGCCTCCATGGCTCAGAGGCAGACAGAGCTACAGCCTGAGAGCTGTTCTCCATGACCAGCGGCAGGAGACAGGAGGCGAGGAGACGAGAAGAGACAATAGGAGAGGAGAGCAGTACTGAGTATCTGATGCTAGCGAGAACTCTCTGCACAGTGCCTATATGAATTTGATGCCCGACTGCAGCAGTGGAGCTGAGCCGAGCGAGCGCACACACACATACACCCTCCCACTGCTGCTGCTTTCTGCCGCCTCTGCTCTCTGTCTCCTCACAAAAGCACACAGGCTCTTCTCTCCTGTCCTGTTCCTCAAACAGGCGCTGAAGCTACTTGAGATGGAGGAGGAAGAACAGGAGATTGGATTATAACAGCAGAATATGGTGCATGAGATGCCAGAGAGATTTACTTGACTTTTCCCAGGTTTAAAAGATTTTCGACTATGAAAAAGAGTAAAAAATATATATATATTTTTGCTTAATTTAAAAACATCTATAAAAAGTGTAACCCACTGGCCCTTCAGCATGAATTCAATGCTTTTGTAATTTTTGTCATAAAAACTTAATTACAGTTGGGTTAAAAATTTACTGCTTTGCACCATATCACATTTGTCCCTTGAATGCATATGCATGAATGTGTTAGACAGAAAAGTACTTTTTACAGTCCTCTCCTGTCCAAATTCTCATCTCAAGTGACTTCCGCTAAGCCTGCCTTCCACAGGGAAAAGCTGGAATCTTCTGCAAAAGATTCTCACAAGCTCAACACCATCTCTTCTTCACTACTTCCGATTCTCCATCCTTCCGGACTGTATAAGACATTGCAACCTTTAATGATGGGAAGATTGAAAAAATCTGCCAGACTTTCACTCCAACCCAACCCCTTCACTACAATTTCAGGATTCCCGTTCCCTTTTACCTCATCCTCCAATCCTACTACCTGCCCATTGGATCAAATATCTTCCAGAAGGCTCAGGGCCATCTCACAAGACCTCTTCGCCTTCATCGCAACTATCATCAACAGTTCCATAACATTTGGTTATGTACCTGCTGCATCACATCCTTTATTTTCTTTCCAAAATCCTTGAACACTGTGTCTATAATCAATTGTCTTAAAAGGAATCATCCTATTTCTTTTGCATTGTTAATTTAACACGTTTCATGACTTCTCTTTTACCACATCAGAAGGATTCATCCATTTGTAAACACACAGGCCACTCAGGTGCTTGTTAATTCCCTTGTCATTTTGAGACTGGAATATTGCAACCCACTCCTGGCAGGTCTGACCTCTGCAATTGACTGCAGGACTGCAATTTAACCAAAGCACTACCATAAGTCGCTCTGGATAAGAGTGACTGCTAAGTGCCATAAATGTTTCTTCTGTGTCATGGGGAATATTATTCAACAACAGACTCTGGTACTGGATCACATATGGTCACAACATGAACCAAACTCCTTTCAACAGAAAATAAACCCCAGACCACACCAGGGTTCAGAAATAATTTTCACTCCTAAACAAAGTCATGTGCAAGGGTTCTTTGGTCCAGAAAATAACCCACAAGCATATAACTACTCTTTTTGTTATGACATCCCAGCCACTTGTATCAGCTCTGTTTGATTTGACTTATTTCCCGACTATAATATTTTGAGTAGATGCATAATTATTCTGACATGTTTCTCCACAAAGTTAAGGAAAGCCCTATGATGTGCCAAAAGTACATCAATTTAAAAAAAAAACAAATTCTACAGTAGTCATATTAGTGTAATGTACAAGGGGCGGACATTTTTTTTTGGTTTTCATTATTATTATTGTTTATAATATAAACAATAATAATCTAATAAATTGTTATTATTGCTAAGAAAAAGATTACCTAATGGGAAAGAACGTTGGTCGTTTTTTAGTCCTTCTCTACATCTCATATCCTCCACCTAAGGCGACACATTTCTCCAAACGATTGGATGAGCTTGGTGAAGACTTTGAAGAAGCCTTCTTTTTGGCTCTTGAGAAAAAGTTCCTCGTCATTGTCAAATGCCTGCCACAAAGTGGTTTCTTCAAGTGATGGAAGAGGAAAAAGTCACTGCGTGCAAGGTCAGGGGAGTAGGGGGCTTACCCCAAGACTCCCACAAGTTTCACCATTTCATGAGCTGCAATTTTTCAACCGGATCCGCCATTTTCGTTTTTGACCATCTTGCAGCTTCATACAGTGGAACTTTACTGCAGGTTGTTTAAACAAGAAGAAATGTTCATGAACGTACTCAATTCAATTGAGTTCAATTCAAACTTTATTTATGTAGCCCCTAATAACTACCAAGTAGAACCTAGGTGCTGAACAAAGTGCGAAATGCAAATGTGCAAATGAAATTAAAATCAACATGAAAGTAATATAATATAGTAATATCATAAAGCTAAATAAAAGTAAATGATAAAAATTTAACCAGGAGAAAATAAAATTAAGCATTAAAACATTACAGTGGATGTACAGTTTACTCATTTCCTGAGACATAATTTGGGCAAATATTTTCCATTTAAACATTAGATCATAAAAATTTTATGACCGCCCCTCCTACTGTACATTATTAGCCAAACAATGCCACTTATTAGTGCTTATTAGTGCCACTTATTAGTGAATAAAGCAGTTTAACCTATCCTAAACAATCAGTAAAAAAAAAAAAACAGTTGCTTATAAGAATGTATGGATCTTGTAAAATAGCTTTACTGAGAGGCGTAACATCATCTTTTCTACTTTCTTGACCTTCAAGATTCACAAAGAGTCAACATTCAGCTTTTACCAAATTTAACCTCTTTCACACTTCAGGGGGCTCTTTTCCAAATCTGAGACATATGGTTGTTGTGACATTATATCCACTGGTGAGCAGCTAGGCTCAACACTACAGGTGATGGCCACGCTACAGGTTTCTATTTGAACGCTTCACAACATTAAGCTTTTTTTTTTGCATTTCACTCTAATAGGACCTCAGCATCCACTACAGCCTGAGGCCTGATCCCACTGAGAACTGACTAGTCAGCCGAGATGTTCTGAGGACACAGCAGATCCCTATTGGGATGAGAACCCTCACAGCATAATTACTCTAACAATAGGGTGATGTATGACGTGCAACAAACTCAAGGTGAGTCAGCAGCCGGGAAACTACGCAACCTCTCAATGGGAGTTTGTTAAATCCAACAGCGCCGCATTACTACCCTTGCCTTCTCTTACCGCTGTTCAATCTGTGTAGAGTGTATGGCTGGGCTTTCATGCTAGCTGGCCCCTGGCAGCACAAGCCCTATTTTGGAGTCCATTATCCTGGCCGTATGTGTTCCTGCTTATCCATTTTGTGCTGCTTGAGACGTAAGTGCCCTTTTCCACAGTTTTTGACCCAGAATGACTTGGGGTTATTTTTTTTTCGTTTATGCTTTTCCTCTGCATTTAACCTAAAGCTCAAGAAAAAAACAACAACACGTTCATCATATCAAACTTGCCAAAGAACCCATTTGTTAGTGGAGTCACTACATTCTTTATGTATACCATTACAGTATGCACTTACCTTATATAAGAGCTATTATATATAGGCATGCATTAAGTCACTGAATTCACTCAAAGGCAAAAAAAGAGAAAATGGAAAGGAGTGAGGGAGAAAGAGAGAGGCTTGAGTGAAGGTTGAATGAACAGACAGAAATAACATCAATGTATATATATGGATATGCAGGTGTATGGTTTCCATCACCCTAGCGTACCTGTTGTGTCAGTTTGTAATCACACGACTACCTTTAAATAATCCAGACTCGACCTAACACTCTGTGAAGTGCTGTGTCAGCATTGTGTTTGTCTGTCAAATTCTAAGCCTTTGTTATCTGCCTATTTTGTTTAACCTGCTCCATATTTACAGAGTTAGTCTTCCCTAGTTTATTCCTGTTATGCCTGATGCCTTATCATTGTCCTGCCTCACATTTCTGAGTATTGCCTCATCCTTTCTTTAGTCTGCTACACTGGTGATACACAGTTGGAAAGCCTAGATAACAAGACAATTTATCACATCAGGATTTCCAAGTATTCAAAAAAGAACCCCATTAACTGGCCAAGCATTTGCTGGTAAACAAGTAGATGAGAGGGTGATGTGATAACACCAAAGAGATCTACATCAATTCAATCTGCTTGGATAGGATGTCTGAATCCCATAATAAACCTAAGAGACCTGTCTGTCTCATTCTCAATTGTATCACCAATAAAAATGATGATTTCTAGATGATTTAGTTCAAGGAGGTATTAATGGTCCTAGAGCGTGTCCAATACCTTCACACAGACCCTATGATTGTGCCATCGACATTCTCTTCACCAATGTTTTCCCCAAAGCACTGTAAGTTTTAGAAAAATGTACACCGTTCTTTGATGGACATCACCAAGCTCAATGGTTCAAACTGGTTTGAAACTAGCCTGACCTCACATTTCTGTGAATAACTGGTAATGCTATATGGACTGGTCTACGCCCTCACTGCTTTATTAACAACATATTCATAATCACCTACATAAATGACTTTTACTTTAGTCCCAAGTACCCTTGTAAGTACCCATATAAATCTGCTGGACATACTCATCCTTTTGTCAAAACAACTGAAAATGTGAGTTCCATGTGCCAATACATGTTCCTGTGGATAAGATAAGAGGGTGCTGTCAGGGACAAAGCCAAGGTCCAAGCAAGGGCAGAATGGCCCTGTTCCTATCATCAAGAACATGCATAGATTACCAGATTACCAGAAATGATCAGCTAAAAAGAACTGTCGAACATGAAGAAACATGTTTAGCAATGTTCACCTTCTCAGGCAAGAGAACACAAACCGGTACAAACCGGCTCCTGCGGGATCCGCCCACATCTTGAACAACCTACAAATACTAGGTTTTTGCTTGTTCTTTCTTCAACTTATTTTAATTCAACCAAAATATCTTTATTTAAGACCTGAAATCGGTTTAAGCTGCAGCAATGAATGAGCAAAATTTATGATGAATAAACAACAGCAATGTTCTCAGTACACTTTTCTCAGTGTATGTATTTCATTTTGTTGTTGTTCCTCCTACTTTCCCCTTGCTTTTACTGTATTTCATACCAGTTTGCACCAGACAGATTACTCGTGTGTGTAAATGCACTTGCCAATAAAACCTGATTTATGAAATTTTCTACCAGTTTTCTACCAATTTTCTAATTGCTAGAAGGTGGCCGGTGGCTTAGTGGTTAACAGAGTTTGCAGGTTTTCCGCTTGCTTGGTGGGTTTCCTCTGGGTCAATCGGTTTCCTCCAACAGTCCAAAAACATGCAGATTCGCCTAATTGGTGTTCCCAAATTGGTCGTAGTGTGTGAATGAGCGTGTGAATGTGTGTATGTGTGTGCCTCGCCTCACACCCTAAGTCTCCTGGGATAGGCTCCAGGCCACCTGCGACCCTGTATACAGGATAAAGCAGTATAGACAATGAGTGAGTGAGTGAGTACTCTAAAATATAATTATTACTGCAGATCCACAGACTTCCATCATTCCTGGTACACTAATTGATTTTGACAAATGAACTGTCATAGAAGAGGGGCTCCTATCTACATCCAGTCACCTGCATTACTAATGGAACTCACCAGTTTTCAATCTCACTTTGCTGTTTTGTCTGGCTTAAGCAACCTCGTCTTCCTTCCATTTGGGATACAGTGACAGTAGGTTTATCTACCAGAACAGTTCTAAACTACAAATGTGATGCTTTATTTAAAAAAAAAAAATAGTAATTAGCCTTAGAGCCTAAAAATGTACTCACGAGACAAATTTAAAGAACCCTCTATGTTTGCAGATATCACCCGGTACCAACATTTTCTCCCTACCTAAGCATCCTACTGACCAATAAAATGTTTTTATTTTGCCAGTGTTCTGTGTGTTGAGCATTGCAGTTTATGGAATATTTGATTGTCAGCCTGGAGACATTTTTCTGTGGTGCTGAAAGTCAATCCAGCAGAACATTGTGAACTTCAACAACCTTCCCTTCTCAATTTCAGAGAGGGTTCAGTTAGATCACAGATCCTTTGGTAGGACAAAACCAGCAGATCAGAGTCAATCAATAGCAGCAATATGGAAACTGATAGCTCTTCTCGTTCTGGGGGGTGACCTCCTCTCCTTCCCTCCTTCACTTCGTTTTCCATATGCAGCTTACTGTTATCATTTTAATTCTAAAATAAGCTTTCTGGTATTGCTTTAAATAGGTCTATGCTTGTACCACAGATATTAAATTCCACTCATGGCTCTTAATCAGTGATTTGTATATAATGCTATATATATATTACATTACAAATGAAAATAAATTATATGAATGATGTGAATCCAAATTTAAACTACACATTATATAAATGACACAATTGTCTGGGATCCTTGTAGTCCAGATCAGTGACAATATTAAAGGCTATAGAAATGATAATCTACTGTATGCATGCTGTATATTTGGAGTTCTCATGTCAATCATGTTGCTATGACAGCATGTCTCAGAGTGTTTTACTCCTTTTACACTGCAGCACATTTTACTTTACTAATAAATAAAACAACACAATGCGTTTTAACCATTTATATATCTATGAGACAAGTTAGGTGTAATTATGCCTTACATTATAGCAGCTATGAAGAATGCTTCATAAAATGTAAACATCTTCATATTCTGCTTCCAAAGAGCCAGGATGTTTGCATTTTTAATGTAGTTTTGAGGACTTTTTTGCGAAGTTTTTGGTCCTTATTTTCAGTCCAATCCCTGTACCTGAGCCGTTTCAGACAAATATTTTTTTTGTTTTTTATGCCACACAGTGACCTATGAACCATTCAAGCATATAAACCCATCTAACTTAAGGCATGAACCAGTGAGGAACAGCTGCAGATGATGACAGATGATCAGGTGATTAGTATACTGGTGATGCTGAATGCTGAGAGGTTGGAACAGATGAGAGGGGAAATGAGGTCGCTGCTGAGGTTGTTATGTAAACATTTCATTTTAAAATTGTATCTTTAGGAACTTTGTAGCCTGTGGCAGTAAAATATTTGTTCCCACTTCTTCATTTAATCTACATCATTTCATTTAAATTTATATAAAAAAACAGAGACTCAAGACTTTTGCCCAGTACATTTGCATGCACATGAATATGTATGTGATGTGCATATATAATAAGTGCATATGTTATATTAAGTTAGAGCCAAATGTATGTCCTGTATTTACAATATCACATTCTGTACAATAAAACACTTTGCTCCTTATATTAGCACAAGGAAAAATAGTCAACATAATCATGACTACAAGTTTAGCCCCCATCATATAGTCCTACTGTTGTCCTGCAATATACTGTACTGTCGCTATTTTATGTGCTGAAGTGTAATGTCAGCAAATACCAAGCCACATACCTCTTAGGTCTGTCTCACCGGTCCAATAAAACCGATTCTGATTCTGAGAAAAGGAAAAGTCAAGTTTCCCCCCTTCGAAACTCTGGTGGTTCATCAAATTTAATCAAAGCACTCTGCCCTGATCCTCCAGCGTACACACACACACACACACACTCACACTCACACACACACACACACACACACTTGCAGAAAGCACTCCGCTGAGGCTTTTAGTGCTGTCTCATGCAGTATTTAATTGATCCCATGCAGGAAGTCTGGCCCTTCCAAATGCACTCAGCACACGAGATGAGAGAAGCCGTGAGTGCTAAAGAATGATCCTGAAGCTGCCTTAAACATGCTGATCTCCACACGTTGAAACAAACACATCCTGATTCTCCAGACACTCCACAGTATCCACCTCAAAGAAGTTTCACATAACAGGAATATCACTTCACGCCACTCTGTAAACGTCTCTTTAAACCCAATCTACACTGAAAACAATCAAATAAGTATCCCTGGATTACCCCGGAACCAGGATAATCCTTTATCCACTCTTATGTATGAAATAGTTTGCATTTTGAAAGTGAGTCCTCCATCGTCCTCCAGCTCTTGCTGCTTTCCTCTCTGCTTCTCTTCGCAAGCGTCCATTCAAAATGGATCACTATGAATATTTTATAAACTGAAATTATGGAAAACACTAACAGCTGTACGAGTGACGTTGTGAAGTTAACTAACCCATGACACATCAGGTAATTCAGTAACGATGCAGTGAATTCAGTTGTGGTGAAATAAATTGAGTGGAAAGTTGCCCTTGCATACTCACTCAGTTGGAGGTGAAGAGAGTGTTTTCTCTCTCTCTCTCTCTCTCTCTCGCTCTCTCTCTCTGTTCATCAGCTAGTCAGTCATGGTGTCCTCGCTCTCCTGGGTAGAAGTGATGTGCACTGTAGCATGCATGCAGGATAAACCCTACCACTCCTACCGCCCTCCTCCTCTCTCTCTCTCTCTCTCTAACCCACTCTCTCTTGCACTGTCTCTCTCTCTCTCTCTCTCTCTCGGTCAGCCTCTCACTCCCACTAACTCTTCCCCCATTAGCCACTTCTGTGCACACTGTCTATTTCTATCACACACACTTTTTCTTCTCTCTGTGTTCCTCTTATGCACACGCTCTCTCCCTCCCTTTCTCTCTCTCTCTTCTGTTTCTCTGTCCCATGAAGTGAAACAGCAAGATAACAATCGCTTCATTAAACTTCTGATATAATACGTAAAGCAAAGTGTCACTTAATTAACAATAGAAAACCTACAACTCAGTGAAATGTGGAATCAGATAATGACAACCCTAACCCTAATCAAGGCAATTGGTTATTGCAGCTATTTATGAACGTTTAAAATAAATATACCTTCCCTAAAAGGCACAGTGACGTCCAACATCAATCGCGTGAGTCGTATTGGCATCAGTGTGATTTGGGACGAGCTGCTGGGTTGCCAGGTGTCTTGTTTTGTTGTGTGCATGTCAGATAGGTGGAGGGCTCCCCTGTGCAGACTTCAGTGCAGGGTTCGACCTTTCAAAACTGATTCAGAGTTAGACGTGGAAACTTTCTGAGCACTGCAGCACAAAACAAACCCATCACTGTGCCTTAAAAAGCATTATTCAGACAGACAGACAAATAATATGATATGATGCACATAGGCCAAGGATGTCCACTTGAAATCTACAAGATATTCTGGCATTGGGACAATTAGAGCTGAGGGTCAGTTTAGATTCTACAAAAACATGGTATTGGTGCTAAAATGTGTCTCACCTAGGTGAAAAACTGATTTTTGTTTTTAGATAGGATAAATAACACCATTTTTCATGATTATGCTCCTTATCTCCCGATCCCCGCTCCGTTTCACATTTATATTTTATCAGATAAAAAAAAAAAACCCACACTTTTGCTAAATAGAATTTCATGCCCTTTTATGTAGTGTCTGTAACTCTTTTGAATTCAAATCTTTCAATGATCTTAATTTTCATTCAGATGAAACTTGGCCAATTATTAGATTTCACATGAAAAGACATAAGCTTAAAAAGTGTATTGTTCTACAATGCAAAATTGTTAAGATACTGCAATATGAATTTGGCATGGTTACGGACACTACAGATTCTTTTACTTTTTAAGCTTTTACCAAAAACCGATTTAAGCAACAATTTTTGCAGGTCATATGCTTCTAGAAGCTTGCACCAATTTTAGTATCAATACTCATAAGGTAATATAAATAATTTGCATTTTAAAGTATTATTGTTTGAAGCAAGACACACACAAAAAATGTCATTTTTGGGGGCACACATAAAATTATCTCTCCAAAACGGCTGAAGTTAGCAAAATTTTTAGGGAAGCAAGATTGGTCACTTCCATGTTGCATAAACTTCAGAAGTGTATGGGATCAGGGGTAGCTCAGTAGTTAAGGCATTGGTTCAAGCCCCACAACCATTAGGTTGCAACTGTTTGGCCCTTGAGCAAGGCCCTTAACCTTCAACTGCTTAGATGTACGTATAATGAGATAAAAATATAAGTATGTATAATTATGTATAAATGTATAACATGAAAAAATAAAATCAGCACTAATATTGTGTTTTGGTCGACAGTATACTGTATGTGAATAATGCATGTTAATAAAACCTGACCAGAAGGATTAAAAAGCAAGAAACAAGGATCAAAATGTGAACAGAGCACAAAAAGAGAGAAAAGGTAAGGAAAGACACACTTCACTGTCTCTCCCGAGACTGAGCTCCATGAACATATACCCTCATGTTTGCTCACTGGGCTAAACACTCTCACATACTGACACTTTACATACTGTATCACATCAGGTTTAAGGCCTTCTGGAGTTAAAAGGGAAGAAAGTTTAAACAGAAAAAAAAAAATCACAGGTTTAGAGTTAGAAATAAAACACATATTAGGATGTAATTGTAGCTTTAAATAGTGCTGAAGGTCATATTAAATATTTAAATATGAATAGATATAAATATGAAGACAATGCCAGATGTATTATAATATCCTATGAATATCTTTCTGTGTACAGTATAATACTTTAAATAGAAGATATCAGATCCACCCTGACACTAACCAGCGTTTCAGCTTACTCGGCATTAGACTGGTATATTCCTTACTTGATATATAATATACATACCTAATTCATTTATCAAATGTAAATGTTCCACTAACAAACTTTTACATGAGCTAATACAGCAATAAAGCTCCTCTGTACTATAGCAAAGAGCATCGCTACATCACATCTCCAGGGTCTCCTGAGAGTTTTGAATGTTCTTTCCTTGACTGTATAGGTTTCTTCCCACTCATTCCTCCCACCATAAAAATTCCAGAAGGTAAACTGGTGACTCCAAATTTCCCCCAAGCTGTAAATGAAAGTGTGGATAATACACTGGGGAAAAAATGTGTCTTTCCTAAAGTGTATTCTCAGGATAAAAATCCTGGCTAGAATTAAGATGTTATAGAGAAATTAATGAATGTCTAATTGCTAATATAATGCCAATAACGCAATATTTTGACTATTCCTTCCTTGGTCCACTTTTGGTATGTCCTGACCACTGGATTCCAGGAACATTCTTCAAGACCTGCAGTTTTGGAGTTGCTTTGACTCTGTCCTCTAGCCATCATAATTTAGCCTTTGTCAAAGTCGATCAAATCCTCACCCTTGCCCATTTTTTCTGCTTCCAACACATCAAATTCAGGGGCACAGTCCCATGTGCCATTTTAATCAGATATTGTAACTGTAGCTACTTTGACAATATCCACATTGTGATGGATAGACTATTGGGTCAGAGCAACTCCAAAACTGTAGATCTTGTGGGATGTTCCCAGGCTATAGTGGATCAAAAATACCAAAAGTAATCCAAGAAAAGAAACATTTTAAACCAGTGACAGAGTCATGGGTGGCCAAGGCTTACTGATGCATGTGGGGAGTCAAGGCCCGTGAAGTCCAATAGAAGAGCTACTGTAGCTCAAGTTGCTGAAAAGGTTAAGACTGGTTCCCATATAAAGGTGACTGAACACACAGTGTATTGCTGTTTGCATTTTTTAGCAAAATGGGGAATTATAAATATTAGGCGGGTTATGGCTGACCAATGTGTGTGTGTGTGTGTGTGTGTGTATACACATTCTCCACATACACATATTTCTTACAATATACTAGATGAAATAGGGCAATTAGGTACATTGGGAAACAAATA
>JAOVVA010000019.1:6106198-6125941 GCA_028565275.1 Leiocassis micropogon
AAAACAGCATTTCTCTACCGGTTTGAAGGTATGAGAAAGTGTGCAAGTGTTTCATATAAGGGCAAAAGTAATATGTGTGTGGGAGTGGGCTGTGGTAGTTCAGTGGTTGGAGTGGTCATAGGAAGGCCATGCATTTAAATCCCAGCACTGGGATTACCCACAAAAGTATGTGTGTGTGTGTGTGTGTGTATGATGTAAATGTATGAGTAGCGTGTGTGTGTGTGTGTGTGTGTGTTATACTATGCATCTATGCACATGTAGCATGTGTGCTATTGATTAATATACTTATGTGTATAAGTATTAGTGTGTATAAGTATTAGTGTGTGTGTCCTATTAGTGTGTGAGTTAGTACTATGCATATATGTCTGCAAGTGATTCATGTTATTATGTGTATAATTAGTATTGTGTGTGTGTTAGTACTATGCATATATGCACATGTATCATGTATGCAATTAATTTTTTTGTGTCTGTGTATAATTAGCAGTGTGTGTGTGAGTTATCACTATGCATAATTAGTATTGTGTTATACTATGCATATATGCATATCATGTGTGCAATTGATTTATTTGCCTGTGTGTGCGCGTGTGCGAGAGAGTTATTACTATGCATAATTAGTATTGTGTGTTATACTATGCATATATGCACATGTAGCATGTGTACAATTGGTTAATATACTTATTTGTGTTTTGTGTGCGCGCGTGCAAGCAGTGTTGTTTATATCTGTGCTCTAGCAGTATAGTTAATGTGTGTGTGTTAGTACTATGCATGCATGAACATGTAGCATGTGTGCAATTGATTTATATTTTTAGATGCATAATTAGTAGGGTGTGTGAGTGTACTGTATGTGTGTGTGTGCATGAGCGCGCGCGAGTGCAGTGTTCCTTATACAGTGTATATGCACCAGTGTGCGTTTGTATGTAAGTACTGTTTCACATGCATGCGCAAGAATCGTGTGTGTGTGTGACTGTGTGTTGCCTATACATCATAGTACAGAGAAAATCCGACCGTGAGTGCGCGCGCGCGCGCTTCGCCCTTTAACGGCCTTGCACGAGAGAAAGAGAAGGGAGGGGGAAAAGTACATCTTCGCTGTTGTCGCTGTTCTCGCCGCTAGGTGGCGCACTGGGATTTGTGCCAAGGCTGCGCGAGCGCAGAGCTGACCGGACTTGCGCGGTGTACGACAGAGCGCGAGCGCCAGCGGCACAGTGTATAACCGTAGGAGAAGCGCGTACAGGGCGCGAGCCGGACTGTGACCGGGTTATGGCACGAATCTGAGACTGAACCGGAGCGCGTCCTGGTGAGTGACAGCGTGTGTATGTGTGTGTGTGTGTGTTCATAGCTTACATTAGCAGTGTACATGTAGAGTGTGTGTGTGTGTGTGTGTGTGTGTATATATATATATATATGTGTGTGTGTGTGTGTGTGTGTGTGCGTGCTTGTTTTGCGGTGCGGCGTTTCACTGAGCAGCTACAGCAGCATTATCAGGGACAACACAGGCTATTTCCTATTGCATTATAACTGCGAACACACACACACACACACAGAGAGAGAAAACACCATGGCGCTTTAGTGTCACTCCACATCATCAAGCGCGCTGGTTACTGAGCTGGAATCTGAACCAGCGCCATGCATTCTCCCTTTAAACATGTCCTGTAGGCGCGCAGCCAGTGTGCACGCGGATTCTGCTACACCATGACATCAAAGTGTCCGTTTTTAGTCTACATTGTGTCACCTCTTCCTTTGAAAAAAAGGGGGGGAAAAAATCTGAAAGAGTCTGCGAGCCGAAGTCTGATCCTTGTGTCCTACACCGCATACTAGCCTCCTAAAGAGTGCATGAGAATAGTACACACAGTCCTGAACATGAACCTCCCTCCTACTGGTTAATAATGTAGTGTGCATTTTAAGACCTACTCTAGATTTCTAGGATTTCAAGCTAGGCAGCTTTTTGTCTTCTGTTTAATATCGTACACATAAAATAAAAAAAAATGACTTTAATAACAGGGTTGTTATATAAGGAGTTACCGGTGCCAGCAGTACTTCTTAGAAAGTGTGCCATGATGTCATTTACTGGGATGTCAATATCATAGACATGTTGTAACAATTTAGTTTCTAACCGGAAGGTTGGCGGTTCGAGCCCCAGCTCCGCTAGGATGCTGCTGTTGGGCCCTTGAGCAAGGCCCTTAACCCTGCTCCAGGGATGCCGTATAATGGCTGACGCTGGCTTTGACCCCAGGTTACTTATATATTATATGTTATAATATATTATAATAAGCTTAACTTATAAATAATATATTTGGCCACCCTGCAATGACATTGTATCTAAATACATACACTTCAATATCGAGTTGGTCCTCCTTTTGCAGCTAATACAGCTTCTGGGAGGCTGTCCACAAGATTTTGGTCCACAAGTTTCGTGTCCATTTATTCTGTAGAGCATTTATGAGATCAGGCACTGATGCTGGACGAGAAGGCCTGGCTTGCAATCTCTGTTTCAGTTGATCCCAAGGGTGTTCGATGGGGTTGAGGTCTGGGCTCTGTGAGGGCTCGTCAAGCTCTTCCACACCGAACTCATCAACAGTGTGACACAGTCATGTTGGAATAGAAAAGGGACTTCCCCAAACTGTTGCCACAAAGTTGGAAGCATAGGATTGTCCAAGATGTCTTGGTATGCTGAAGCATTAAGCTTGCTCTTCACTAGGGATAAGGGGCCTGATTGAAGCACCTGAATTCAATAATTAAAATGTTTCATCTTCAGGGGGTTTGCAAGGGCTAACAGGGCCTCGCAAATATTTTACAAAACACGGACCCTATCAGTACACGTTCATATAAAATACATAAAGTATAATCCATCATCACGTCAGATCATTTACACCGTTGTAGAATATTATAGTACAATTATCGCCATGGAAACGTTTCGTCATGTTTGAACTTTCCACTCACACAATACATTAGTATTCATGCAGTCATTGATTATTTATGTGAGTTATTGAGGTTTGGATTCAAGTGCCCAGTCAAATATTACTCAATAAACAAATCATAAATAAAACAGTATATATATGCCACATGACACAGCGTTGGGTTTGAAAACCGTGGATCTAGACCACTAATCTAGCTAACATTTTGTGATTAGGTAAATAACACAGTTCAGTGAATACCTGGTTCCTGGAATGTTTTGAGTGTTTTTATTTTAATTTTTTTATATGCTGTCTTTATGTTGCAAATTAACACTATAACAAAATAAGGGTACTGAACTGAACTTTCCTTGTTTTCGGGGTGGTACCTTCATGTATACAACATTGGCACCTTTTTATATTTAGTAGAATGTACTGTTGGATCAGACGGTCACCGATCAGAAGGTCGGGGGTTCGAGTCCCAGCATCGCCAAGCTGCCACTGCTGAGCCCTAGAGCAAGGGCCTTAACCCTATCACCTTCAGAGGCGCTGCATGCTGGTTAACCCTGCGCTCTGACCCCAGCTTTCTAACTGGGATCTGTGAAAAACTTGTTTCACTGTGCTGT
This sequence comes from Leiocassis micropogon, assembly GCA_028565275.1. Lineage (NCBI taxonomy): Eukaryota > Metazoa > Chordata > Actinopteri > Siluriformes > Bagridae > Leiocassis > Leiocassis micropogon. The sequence goes on from JAOVVA010000019.1 coordinate 6,109,713, forward strand.
AAAGTACACGTGACAAATAATTGAATGTTAACATAGTAGGGATAGGAATAAAAAGGCACCAGGCGATATGATATTATAACGATACCTACAGATTCGATTTGTATCGCAATAATGATTTTATCAATTTTCTGATTTAGATTTTATTACAATTCTAAACAAAACAAAAAAAAAAACATGATTTTGGGGTCAGTCACACAAAAGAATCATGATATATAACTGAATCGAAAACCCCCTCCCGCCTTCCATGCCTAGCATCTAGCATGAATTACAGTTTAATGGTCCAGTTGTGTACTCTCAATTATTTTTATAAGGTACACTTTATCCAGTGTGTGCGCTGAGGGCACCATTTCCATGACAAGGAAAGGTATAGTTTGGTATTATTTTTTTCCGAGAATGCATTGTATATACTGTATTTGTAGCAAGAATGTTTATACATATACTTTTTTATAGCGACAGACAACATGTGAGTGTTGTCCGAAAAACTCTGTGAAGCCAGCCAGCATTCTGTCATGTTTTCACAACATTGTAGGAATATTATTTTTGTTCTGGCGACATTCTGTGTTAGCTGGTGTACAGTATATCTACAGTATATATGCAACAACAACAAACAATTTAGTGTTCATGTTTGCGATATTTGATATCCTGAACGTTTTAGGGGGAATCTTTAAAAGTCAAAACAGCTGTGAGTGATCTATGGTGTTTAGCTGATAGTGTCATTTGCTGGTGGGAACGGGAACTTCATGAGAATCTTTTTTTTTTTTTTTTTCTTCTTCTTCTTCTCCCTAGCCTTGTATTTGACAGTGACTCGCTATGTTTACTCATAACACACAACTTGTAAAGCACTCTTTGCTCCGATCTGATATTGTGCTCTGTCCTGTCTCTGTTATCTTTCTATCGAGCAAACAGACTCGGGCAGCTCAGAGATGCGGAGCCATCGGTGTTCGGCTCACTCGAGTTATTTGTGTTACTTGACTGTTTGCTCAACTGGGTGTCCTGGATCTCTCAGTCACACCCTGTGTGTGTTCAGACCAAGCTGCCACCATCAGCTCTGTACACAGGGTTAAATGCTGGACCTGGCTGAGGAGAGCAGGGCTGCAAAACCACCAAGAAACCAAGCAGGTAAGATGACCTCTTTAAAAAAAACATTTTTATTTAACACACATGAACCTAAAAATAATAATAATAATAATAAAAAAAAAACAACCTTGCCATGTTTCTGATGGAATCGAATTCGCTTTAAAGCATTACAGATTCAAGGGCATTGCTGTGTTTTGACGCACACTATTTAACTTTTGTTTCATTCAGGATGTCTTGGGTCAGCGGCTTTTTAGTCACCCGTGCGGACGAGCACAAGACGGCGTGGGGCGAGCGCAATGGGCGCAAGCGGTGGCGTAAGAGGGACTGGCGCCGACGCTACATGAGCTGCCTGGCTGACCCCGAAGCCGCCGAGGCTCCTCCCCACGCGGGAGCCAGCGCCGGAACGAGCACCTTCAGCACACGCTGCGTCTGGCAAGAGGACCACTACGGGAAGAAAGGAGACCTCACCATTGAGGATGGCGACTCCAAAAGGATGAAGGAAGAAGACGAGGACGAGAAGGAAGAGGACGGCGAAGTGGGCACGACCGTTTTAGGGTGCCTGTCGCAGCTCGTGCACGTTTTCCAGTCCAAGCAGTTCGAGTCGGCGAAACTGGAGCGCCTCTACCAGCGCTATTTCTTCCGGTTGAACCAGAGCTCGCTGACCATGCTCATGGGCGTGCTTGTGCTCGTGTGTGGACTCATGCTGACATTTCACTGTGTGCTCAGGACTCAGGATGTAAATGTCCCCTACGTGTCTGTACTCGCCGTAGCGATGGCGCTCTTCCTGTCCATGATGGTGGTGTGTAACCGCACCGGCTTCCACCAGGACTGCATGTGGATAGTGAGCTACCTGGTAGTGCTGGTCCTGGTGGTGGTGCAGTCGTTCGGCGTCTTCATGGTGGAACCACGGAGCGCCTCGGAGGGCGTCTGGACTTCGGTGTTCTTCGTCTATATCACCTACACACTGCTGCCTGTGCGCATGACAGCGGCGGTGCTGTGCGGAGTGGCGCTCTCCTGCATCCACCTGATCACAGCCTGGCGCCTCAACCTGGAGGACAGCTTCCTCTGGAAACAGGTGAGCGGTAATGACCTTCATGCTTTGTTGTCGTCCAGGCGCAAGCGTAGCATATGGCATAGCAGCGGCATATTGCTAATTGGGGTGGGAGCGAAGAATGTTTTTTTCCCACCCTCGCTCAGTGTTTTCCCTGAAATAGTGGTGTAGGTGGAGAGAAGCAACAGTTTTTGTGACATTGAAAATCCACCAGCTTTTCAGCCAAGGTCTCATTTTTTTTTTTCCTATTTTCTTTTTTTTTTTTCCCTTCCCGGCTTTGTGAACGTACACTGATTACTGTACAGCAATTTAATAGAAACAGGCTGCTACACCCAAGTACTAACTGAGTAAATGATTTAATCTGTAAACAAGTAACTCGGTTATGAAATGTGAGTCATACATCCGAAAGGCCATTAAACCGACGATGATATACCGTTCGGATAATTTCAGAAGAATCAATAAGAATGTCCAACAAAACAAGTAAATAGAAAGTGAATACCATTTCCGCCAAATTTATTGCCATGATACACACTGGGGATGTAGCCAATATAAACATTTTCATAGCTGTTCACGTTTGAGTGAACACACACAATAAAGTGTGACCAGACAGAAAACACGCTTGTAGGCTTTGTCAGCCAGATGGTTTTTTTTTTTACTACTAAATATAGCAAATGGGAGCTCTGTATGTGAAACCTTGTTGTGTCTAGATACAGACATGCACCTCAGCCGCGGTGACTTCACATTAGTGCACTGCTACAACAGAAAAACGCAACTCAGCTGTCAGTTTCTATTAGTCATGTGTAAAAGACTCAACAATCGTATCATTGCGAAACTTTCATGATTTATGTCTAAATCATGAATTCTTTTATTTCTTAATATTTTTTCCAGATTTTCTCCCTAATTTAGTCGTGTCCAATTCCTCCCCGTCACTAGGGGGCTCTCACATTAAGGCTACTACCACCACTCAGTCGGGACGGCCGAAGACTTTCACGTGTTTCCTCCGAGCCACGTGACGCTAGTCGACCGCATCTTTTCGAACTGCACGCTCACGCACCGTTAGGGGAGGAGTAACACACTCGGAAGACGAAATACCTCTCATCCCTCCCCTCTGAGGGACCTCTGGCTGCGAGAGGTTACAGCATCACCCGGGAACCGAACCAGCGATCTCCGGATGATAGGGCGAGCGCTTTACCACTGCGCCACTCAGAGGCCCCTTCTTTTATTTCTTTAACACAAAGATAAAATTACACATAAAAAATAATAGGGATGAGAATCACCAAGGACCGGCTGATACGATATTATCACGAAACATACAATTTGGTTTGGATTGCGATATCACGATTTGATAAATATTCCATTTAAAAAATATTAACATTTTATTTTAGTCCTTTCAGACGTTTCAGATCTGAGCAAACTACCACGAAAGATGCTGTGCTGAATAGTTTAGAGTGGCCCACCTGCAGGATTATAGGGGAACAGCGACATGTTACCACCTCAAATACAACGTACAAAAATGTTTTTTTTTTTAAAGATTTGAAGTCAGTGTGAAGATAAATAAATTTCCAAAAGAATTATGATTACTTCAAATCAATCAAATTTCCCCATGTCTCTACATAGTAACATTCAGTCCACATTGGTTGCATTATTGTGAATGGACATTAAGCTTTCCAGTCAGCAATTCCATATCTACAAGCCAGAACAATTAAAATTGTTTTCTTTTTTTCACACTCTCAATTAGTTTTTATTTTTTGAATGATCCGCTGTTCCGTTTCCAAGGCTGAGGTTAAATCTTGTTAATCCAGTTCCAAAGTCTCTTCATTTCCCACCATCCCAGCTTCTCATCATCAGTCTCCTGCTCATGCACTGTTCCCCTCGGCCAGAGTCCGAACTTAGCAGCGCCATGACAATTGCACAGACAACCAGCGTTTACAAGCTTTTGACAGCTTATACGTTTTGTTATTCAATTCCCACACCAGTAAGAATAGCAGTCATTCAGCATCGGTTTGCGTGAGTCACCAACACTTGTAATCCATACGGACGGGTCGAATTTCAAAGCAGATCTTTGGGAGGATCTACAGGTTCGAATTGTTTACAATTAAGAAAAGCTGTGTATGACAGCTGTGTGTTTAAATCGATCTTTTGTCAGTCAAGTCAATTCCCTGAGTCAGTGGGTCAGTCTTCGATTCAAAATCGATTCATCGATTCAAGAAAACTTTGAAGCGTTAAACGGTATAAAACCGACAAATTCCTTGAAAATATACGACAGCTTTAGTAGAAAATATGAATCACTTGTATCTTTCATAAAATACTTTCAAAATACTCTTGTGGTCAAAATACTATCACTGTTTCTTCATGTGATTTTATGGGTGCTTTGGTGCAATACAGCCACCTACTGGACTGGAGTGTAAATCAAATGAAAAAAAGATTATTGCTTTTTAAAAGATATGACATTTAAACAATCAGGATCTTAAATTACACAGCATCTCAGTGTTTATTAGATACTTTTAGTACTTTTAAAGAAAGAAACATTAGTGCTAGTGAATGAAATCAAATCAGTAGTTTGAGTATGTTTCACACCTCTAATGTCTGTAATAGGCTGGTTGACTAGGCACTACTAATGATTGTTAAAATGTATTAATATTTTCCACTACATACAGTCACAAGCACCCATATTACTCTATATTACACAATAAAATTGTAGTTTATGTAAAAAATATGTAAAAAAAAAAAAAAAAGTTTCGTTTTTGGCAAAAACAACAATTTTTTGGTTAAAATAGCGTTTTTTTCCTGTTCCATAAATATCTCTCACTCTCACTCACTTATCACCTATACTGCTCGATCCTGTATACAGGGTCGCAGGGGGCCTGGAGCCTGTACCAGGAGACTTCATCTCAGAACGTACATATAGACACACTTACACACACACGCATTACGGGCAATTTGTGAACGCCAGTTAGCCTTAACTGCATGTCGGAAACCGGGGTACCCAGAGGAATTCCACCAATAAACGGGGAGAACATGAAAACTCCACGCACACAGACCCGAGGCGGGAATCGAACCCAGATCCTGGGGGTGTCGCCATTCCACAAGAATATATTTGATCAAAATACTGTCGAAATTTCATATTTCCCTTTTAACCTGGGCTGAGCTGTCATGCCTGCAAAGATTTCGGAATTCACTCCCACACTAAAATAACACTGATCAATTGCCAGATAGCTTCATGTCTCAGGGAAATGAGAATAAAATAGAACCAGAACTGAAATTGTCGTGACGTACATGCGCCGCAGTTCATATGGAGTCTTTCACTCTGATTTTCTATTTCACTTTCATTTAAACCACATGCTATGGATGGGACAGATGTAAAGGTGAGACATACTTCTAGTCAGGGAAGTCTGAAGTTTTCAGATCTACTACCAGTTAAAGGTTGGACTTTTAACTCCATGGTCTTTTCTGATTTTTATTTCTTTTCACATTATAAGACAATGCTGAAGGCGTCCAAAATATGCAATAATCCCATTTAAACAGTTGATACTGAGATGTGTCTGCTACTTATGCTATGTAAAGCATTTATAACGGCTCTAATCTGAGATGCTGTTTGTTAATTTTTTTTTTTTTTTTTGAGGCTGGTAACTCTAAATGAACTTCTCTTCCGCAGCAGAAGTACGTTTTGGTCTTGTTTTTCTGGGTTGGTCTTCATGAGAACTAGTTTCATCATGGTGCTTGATGGGACAATACTGTTCTTACAAGAACTTCCAGAATGTTATTTTCCTGTCTTAAAATAACAGTTCAACTGTTGTTGTTCTTTAATTATTTAACGAGATATGTGTTATTTCATAGTTTAAAGAAAATCCAGCATTGTTCTAGTATGTAGAAAACAAATCCAAACTTGTGCCCAAACGTTTGACTGGTAGTGTAGATGAAAATGAGGAAACTTTGACCGTTTGCAGGTTGTTGTTTTTTTTCTTCAGCTATACAAAAGATCTGACTATAGCAGCACCTAGACACACCTCTTGATAGTGTTCATCCGAACCCCATCCCTTTTTTCCAATTGCTAATTAGCAGTAGTGCTGCTAATCAGGAAAAACAAGTAATAAATCAATACAAGTAATACATCTTACACATGCATGCGCACACACCAATCCAGCAGTCTTATGCAACATTTTTCTACCCATTGGTGGAAAATAATATCGCTTTATATTGTGTTACATTATTATGAAAAGTGTTTACAGGCAGTTTTGTGATTTTAGTATTTATAGTAAGTAGCTTAGTAATAATTATACTCTTGGAATGCAAACCTACCGGAAGATTTTGAAGCTTCGAGGAAGCACGTCTGTTTATATAATCGTAACACAAGTCATGTAATAGTTTTTTCAGTGTATGCAAATCAGATGAGATTCACTTCACTTCCCATGTGTTTCACTTTTACAGGCTAAAATTAGTTGGGAGAGTCAGGCAGCATGTTTACCAGCTGGACATTGTCACGGGGTTTGTGCGAGTTCAAACAAAGCCTCTTAGCAATCTTGCTGGAGTAAAAAAGAAAAAGAAAAAATTGGGGCTTAACTGATTATGTGCTTGATCGTGCCGGAGAAGAAGGCATGCGTTGGGGTTGTGTAATAATATGCTAATTTAGATTGACATATCAGTGCAAAAACTTTTGGATAGATCATTCTTATGGTGGCTTTGGGCCATATAACACACACACACACACACACACACACACACACACACACACACACACACAGGTAAGTGAGAGTCCAGAAATCCTGAATAGGTGTTTTTTTTTTTCTTTTAAAGTCCCATAAGGGCCAATTAACTCCGAGGTCTTGCGTGCACATCAAAAATGAAAGCAGCTTACTTTGATCTTATTCTCTTTTTTTTTTTTTTTTTTCATTTCCTTGGTTCTCCATCTCTTTATCAACAGAGTACTCTGAGCACTGGGGCTGCTGATTTATTCATCATGAATTTACAAAGCTTGTGCTGTTCAGAGTTTTAAGCTGAATTGTGAGCTCTGTGCTTATAACCCAGCGTGATAGAAATGGATCGGGGGGGATCGGCTGCTGATCGACTGTCCTCGTGTCTCACAGCGTGTCCTGCCACGGTTTCAGCATACATTTGGAATCAAGTTCCAGCCCTCTGGTCGATCAATGCAGGGAGTAAAGTCCACCGGTCTTGGCGACGTCATGCTCGTTGTGGTGTTTTGGTTGGGGAAGGGAGGCCTCGCTATGATGATTCAGGATCAGTGACACACAACGCAGGAAGCAATGCAGATCAGCATGGAGCCTGAGGGGGCTGATTGGAAGAGCATGTGATTTAAGCAACTAGTATCCAGTTGTTGTGTAAATGCATTTCCATGACATGCTTGCAGGTTTCCAGGTCCCAACATTTTCCAGAACTCTTTTGTGCTGCGTTCAACTAAAACCCGAACTCGAGCTTGGAAAACCAAACAAAAACACACTCTCGACTTCATTTTGCGGGTTTTGCGTTCAGCAACACGGCTTCGTATAAACATGGATGCTAGCTATCAACATGGACATTGTCGACAAAGCCAGCTTCTCTACTTTTAAATACTATACGATTTTAGTATTATTTGCTGTAATCAGCACACAGACAGACAATTAAATGAATCTATAACACTGATTCTATAGTATGCCACTTTGAGAAAGCAGATAAAGCGACCACAAAGATCAATAACGCATAAACTTAGCTGGCTAGCTTATGCGTGTTTGGTGCTCGGACAGAGTAAAAAGTTAAAGTAAAGGTTGGATCTTTTGTTTTTTGTTTTTTCAGTTAACGGCTAAACACTGACTTAGCTTCGAGTTAAGTAAAAAGCAGTCATAATATCTAAATGCTGACTCCACCTCTTTTACTAGCACAAAGTGACAACGCCGTGCAAACGTTTGCCACGCGCATTTTTACAATCAGTTCTGAAAGACAGATGTATGATGTGATCCTGATATAGAGAGCAACATTCTGAATGCATTATTGATGTCATTATTTGGAAATTAATTATTAACATACATTTCTTAGTAAAGGTACGGCAATCAATCAGCCAGTGAACAGAATTAGACGGTTTTCGGCTTGATGAGCTGTGACTGCTGACCAGCCGATCAAAAACAACAAAAAGAAAAAAAAAAGCGTTTGTCATGCCATCAGAAGATTGTGGGTTCGAATCCCAGCTGATGCCACAGCCATTTGTTGCTAGGAGTCTAGGGAGCGGATTGGCCAGGGGTGGCATACGTGCACGCTCACATGTATCGTAACAACCCCAGTCAATCGTGGGACTCTTTCACTAATTCCCCTTATGGTGTATGGACCACACCATAGAACCATATAAAAAGGACCGGACAAACCCTCCACGATGTCATCCATAGGTTTCCTGAAAAGCGCAACTGTGAGAGCTCTGGTTGTTGCCATCTTGGACTTATTATGCAAAATTAGACATTAGGTTGAAAGTGTGCATAAAAGTATACTTTCTCCACTTTTGTATTAGCCAAGGCTTTAAACAAGCCAATTCGATTTTTGTGACCTCATATATGTCGATCCCCTCCCCTGTGGGCCGAACAAGCCCAGGGAGAACATGCAAACTCCACGCACACACAGGCAGGAATCAAACCTGTATCCCGGAGGTGCAAGGCGACAGTGCTAACCACTAAGCCACCGTGCCGCCTCTGTAGGAAATGCTTTTGACAAAATAGAAACTCTGACTCAGCCAAGAAACTCGTAATCGGGGATCTCTGTTTCTCAGTGCTAGCAATAGCATATATAAAAAATCCTTTTAAATATTAGGGCCTGAAGGTTGCATGGGAGAAAAGAAAGCAAACATAATATAATGTGGCACGCATCATACGGTTAATGCTAAAGCAGCTACGCGTGTAACTGCAGATAACATTGATGACCATCCGATTATATCTTCCAGTAAAGCCGCTTACTACGTAGAATGCAGCATTTACAGAAACACCCCACTGCTGTACAGTAACCGTTTTTATAGAAATTTCTTGAATGTGTTCCGGTTAACACTTGAACTTTTCCACATTACAACCTGGAAATGAAATAAACTTAATTGGGATTATACAGAATGTCATGACTCACAAAATAACCCATAATTATGTTTCCTTCTGATTAATTGTCTCTTCACCCGGTCACTGACTTACGCTGGAGTCGTGCCTGTTTCAGGTTTTTCACGTTCTCTTTTTTTTTTTTTTTTATAATATTTTATTATTATTATTATTATTATTAGAAATAATGCCTTGTTTTTAAAGCATGAGGTTTTTTAATGAGCACATCCTGACTGATACTTTTCCCAGAACTTTGTTCTGTTTATAATTGCATGTTCTCGAACAACCTCTGGGGTCTTCCAGGAAGAGGAACTACATTGATTTTTCCTTTGTGGGTGATTTCGTGCAGCGTTATGACATATAATCTCAATAAAGGTTCCAGTCAGTTTAAGGAGGTTACAATATGAAAATGCGGAAAAGGAAACAGTATATAGTGTGTTAGGTATGTTAGGTGTATGTCAGCCACCATGAGTCACTAGAACAGCTTTAATATGTCTCGCTATAGATTTCTCTGGACCTGCGCTGTAGGGCTGATCATCATTCTTCTAACAAACCCTCTTACCTTGCACTTGTACGCTTAACCTGCAGCTTTGTCACTTCGCGTCAGTTAACGCCGATGGCGGTGACGGGACGAAATATTAAAGTCTGAATGGGACGTTTAATCTCTGGCCGTTTTAACATTCGCGATCTACTCGGGAAACAATAACCTCACTCATAGGTTTCTCAATAGGAAAGGATTTGCTGACTTTAGCCTTTCGCCATCTGCACATCTGTGCTTCACTATTTATCCTCTCACACACATATACGGTACACACACACGCATCCATCATTGCCGCCGCCTAAGGAGACGGTCGGGCCTGTTCGGGTTCAGCGTGACTCTACAGTGGAAAACGCTGCCAACGGTTTTTAATCATTTTCACACGTGTGAAAGTCTCGGTTCAGCGTGATCTTTGCATGTTAGAACGCCATCAGGCTGTAATTGCGCCGCTTTCATGAAAAATGAAAGCCCTGTGTTAGATAATGAAAAGGCATTCAGGCTTAGGGTCCTCAATTGTGTGTGTGTGTGTGTGTCTGTGTGTGTGAATATGAGGCCTGTTCGGTCGCAGCGTGGGATGGCGTGTGCGCGTCTGCGTGCGCGGGGGGACATGCCGCTCCCAGGCGTCACACAGCGACACAGGCCGAGCCGAGGAAGTCCGCTTATCTGCCGAGAGCACATCAAGAGCATCTGTCTCTTTCTCTTGCACTGGAGGGTACAAGCAGTTCAGCGGCGACGTCCACTGAGACAATAGCAGCCTTTGTGAGGATATGACGGGGTGAATGTGATGGAATGTGTTGCGGCGACCCTGCGAAACAGTGCCGGAATGAAAGAAAAAAACGGGGACAGTGCATCTGACTTGTATGCTTGAGAAAGGGGGAAAAACAAAAAACGCCTCTATTACTGGCCCTTATTCTCCCACTGCATTTTTCTTTTCCGCCATTGCTGTCTGCCCGGCGTGACAAGTCTGTTGTACAGTATGCGTAACAGCAAACGCCGTAGTGCTGCATTTAATTTTACTGACAGGTGTGGATTTATTTTTTGTTTTAATAATTGCTCTTAACAGTACCTTGTATGGACTAGGAAAGTGCACGGATGGCCGGTTTTGCTCTGTGTATGTGTTTGTGTATATGTGTGTGTGTGTGTGTGTGTGTGGGCAGAGTCGAATGAAATGTTTTCCATAGAGACCTGCCAAAGTAACACGTGGATGTCCATTGCTGTTAACCCCTTAACCCCATACTTAACGTACAGCATATTTTGTTACATATCTGTAACCGCTATCTAATACGTCGTATCCAAAATTCACGGTCTGGAGGCAGTCTAGCAGTGGTTGTGTGGAGATCTGTCATCTGGAGTGAAGAGAAAAGAGAAAGAAAGAAAAAGGAGAGAAAAGCACGTCGGATCGAACTCAGTGCACGAACCTCAGGCCCGGGTGCCAATACTTTTGAAAACAGCGCCCGGCGGCATTTTTATAATTTATTTCTTTTTTTTTTCTTCTTTTTTTTTTTTAAAGAAAGAGGTTAACCGTCTTGTGTATGTACAAAAACTCCACACAATATCCAGGTGCTTGAACGGAGTTTAACGGGATCGCCGGTGTAAATCATGTCAACCTATGAGCGGGAACCTTTTTTTTATACGGCACGCGGTATCAATTTTTTTTACATTAAAAACAACTGGTTGCGTGTGTACTACAGGATGTAGTGTTGTTGCCTCACAGCTCCAGCATCCAGGGTTCATCAATCCTGAGCACTGGCTCTTGTCTGCTCTGTTGTCTTTATATCTGAGGGTTTCTTCCTGGACCCTGCAGTTTCCTCCTACCTCGCAAAAAAACATGGCTGGCTCATAAATTTCCCATCCATCTGACAGACCATGGGAGAATAAATGTGTGTAAGATTGTGTGTGTGTGTGTGTGTGTGTGTGTGTGTGTGTGCGCTTCCCTATGACAGACTTGCATCCTGTCTCGGGTATATATATTCCTGCCTCACGCCCAATGATTCTGGGAGATCGACCAAAAGCCTGACCAGGATAATGTGTTTACTAAAGATGAACGAACGCATGGTCTGAAGCAAGCAACACATTTTCTCAACACAGCTTCTCTCACACACACATGCAGGTTATTTCAGCATAAAGATATTGCAAAAGTCTTTAAATGACATGTCAACGGAATCACTTCAGCAGAAGTCAAACCTGAGCGAAAAGAAATGCGCAGTGAAAGAATGTAAAAAAAAAAAAATGTGAGGGAAAATAGAATATTGCACAAGTGTGTGTGTGTGTGTGTTTGTGTTATAACATCCAGTTCCAGATGTGGATGCAATCCTGCCAACTTTGAAATATTAGCATCGAGCTCGAGGTTTCGGACGCAATCTCACGCACGCTCGGTTTCTGTAGCTTTTTTTCACAGTTAAGCTGTCGGATTCATCTTGATGGATTTTAGTCCCGTGCAGTTAATGTGCACTGTGAAGTTAACCACCATTCTGTGTGTTTGTGGTGTTGTTCTGGCATTTTACCCTTTTGTTTTCATAATTTCTTTTTTTATATTACATACATCTTATTATATTGATTCAGTTTTTAAAACACAGCTGTTGTATCCTCGAAGCCGACTGGTCAAAAAGTGTTGATTGATTTCTATACCAGCTGCTCGGATGGTAGTCTTGGCCATAATTCAGATACCAGTTTTCTATTAGCAATGCTCATTCTTTCTGTAGAAAGGTCTGTATGATGGTAATACAGTGACATACAGTACACAGACATACACGGCCCGGCCAAACGAAAGTCACGTCACACACTTTCGAAAATGAATGCGACCACCTTTTAGCTATGATAAGAGCAAAGCTGTTCCTTATGCTCCCAGGGTCATTCTTTCACTATTTGGGCTCTGGAATATGGCCGTGTCATCATTAAAGAAAAATAAATGCGTACCCTGGTCATTCAGTACATTCAGGTCGTCAGCTGACTTCATTTTATTGCCACATAACGTTGCTGAGTCTAGACCTGACCAACTGAAGCAACCCCAGATCATAACACTGTCTCCAAGGGCTTGTACACTGGGCATTATGCATCGCTTTATGCGCTTCCCTTCTCGTCCGACACGCCCATTACTCTGGAGTAGGGTCAATCAGACCTCATCAGACCATGTGACCCGAAGTCCAATCTTTTAGTAAACTGAAGTCTTTTTCCCAATCAGCCTAAGTGGTTTTCCTATGGCCGCACAGCTGTTTAGTTACAATCCTGTAAGGCCGCGGTACATTGTGTATGTGTTAATGCTCTTACTTTTACTATTAAACCTAGCTGTGATTTCTACTAGTGTTTTTTTATTATTATTATTATTATTATTATTATTATTATTATGATGCATTTTCACCAGACGTTAAAAGTGATCTTTATTCATTTTTTTTTCCAGCCACATTTTTTGACAAAGTTTATGCTTTATGCATTTATTTATTTATTTATTTATTTATTTATTTATTATGTCTTGGATAGATTTTAACCTAATTCCATTAATGTCCAGTGTCAGTGCTTCATTAACTTCAGTTAACTTTGAGAGAGAGAAAATTCACGAATGTTTTTTTTGTAAGTAACGTCAGGAACTTGTATCACAGATGTTCCACAACACTCAATTTAATTCTAAGTAGGATAATAAGGTGTCATTTTTTTGACAGATTAAAAACAAAATGTTAGTGTTGGAACTTGCCAGGGTCTAAGACTCCCTTTTGCACCGGCGACTTCATACTTTCCTAATCGTTCTATAACAGCACACCCCTGCTGTGTTTCATTCTTTCCTTGCATTCAGTCTTGGCAGCACATTGTTTTTTTTGTTGTTGTTTGTAGTTGAACTCTATACCTGTGTATTATGACTGTAGAGTTGGGAAAAACCTGCGGTAAAAGAACACCAGCGTCTGAGAACGAGGTTTTATATATCATGAGTTAAAGCGCTGATTTAAAAGACTTTTGTTTTGCGTTTTTTTTTTTTTTTTTTTTTTCTTGTAAACTGATGTCACTTAATATCATGTTGACTACACCAGATCATCGGATATGTCTTTCCTTATTCATGCTGTAAAATTAGCCGACGTTGTACAGGATCTCACATCACGACATTTCACACGTGATGCCAAGGATTGCTGCAAGTCGTTGAAATGGTACCTTACACAATGCAGAAGGAAAATCAAGCTGCAATCATGCAAACAGCCCAAGTGGAAGTTTCTAATAGCCAATTGTCCGTAGAAATCCCCTCGGCAATCCTAGCAAGCTCCATTTCTGTTCCACGATGGTGAGCTGATTGGTTGTTGACAGCTCGTGTTTGGAAAATCCATTGCAATTTGTAGCTAAACTAACAATGTCAGATACATTTTCGGGTTCTAACTAGGTTTGAAGTGATTGTGGCTGTCTGTAGGACTGAAATGGAGAAGCGGACGTTATCACTGTCCATTTGTCTGCCCTGCCATAAAGCACCTCATAAGAGGATAAAAGGTCAAGATTAGATTCAGAGATTCTGAGATATAGCAAAAGGCCGTGTTTGTCAAGCACATATTCCACCCCAGGATTTGGAGAAACAAATGTTCGTCCTTAAGAATGACTCGATCATGAAATCGGGACGTTGCTTCACAGCCTGAAACTGTTTCAGGATAAAACTTTACTAAAGTTGTCGGAAAAACTAAGACATCATGACTCCAAAACATCACGAAAGGCGTATTCCATCTCTTGTTCCATCCGAGCCTTTTTCGTCCCAAACCTAAGCACAGCATTCATGTTCTCCCGAGTCAGGGTTGTTCTTGCGATGCCAGTTCTCCTCATTATCTTTTTGTTGATTGAGGTTTTTGGACGAGAACACAGGGTCCTGTACTGCCCTTCGGGGTGGCATCAGGGTTTTCCGTTTCGTTACAGATGAAAGCTTTTGCCCCTCCACCACCTTTTTGGAACATTGTTGTCTCGAAATGTCTCCATCTGGACATCAGGGCTTTAATTGTGGCTTGGTGAAACTCCAGACTATGGAAATGTCACGTTAGTCATTTCCAGGATGAGAGATTCACTGACTTACAAAAAGGTCATTGAATGTGAACAATCATGTTTTGTACCTCTGAAAATTGGACCACCGATTTCACCCTGTAGCGAAAGCCCCAAATTAGTCAGAATTTCTACTGACTAACTGAGGCCTGAGTGTATATTTTAACATCCAGTAAACATTTGGATTTATTCATTTACCAGATGTTTAAGGACAAAGGGTTTCGCTCAAGGGGCCGATATTTAATCTCTGGCAGCCGTGGGATTTGAACTCGTTCGGTTTTAGATTTCCTGCTTAAAGCACACAAGATTTTTTTTTTTAAGAGAGAATTAATAATTCTGTCCATTAGCAACGAGTTAAGGAATATCATACAACATTGGAGTTCCACTATTCACCTGAAGTGCATTGTTTCCTTATAAAAGCATGCTCTCACATGTGTTATTCCATTTACAGTATATTACAGCAAACTTCTATTTGCTATAATGTTGAATTTTTTAATGAATGCCAGGTCGCAATTTTTTTGGGGGGGGAAGGGGGGAGGATTTTCACCTGAATTCTCACCTGTCTTCTTAATGTCCTCCCTCATCAGCAACACATCACCCAGGATGGCCTCTTGCTCATGTACTGTCACGTAGAGGCGTAACACATTTAAAGGAAAGCGCTATCCTCCCCTTCCACTTGCTCGAGCTCATGGACGCCCATGATTCTCTAGCGTCTCTACAAGAGAGCACAGACAGTCTGCTCTCTAGTCTCCCGGCTACGGATTGCTGTAGCACAACCCGAGAGTCAAACTCGAGATCTCCGGATGTCACACATTCTCTTAACAGATTATAGTTAGATTTAACATTGTGGATCATCTCAGAGACAAGTTGGATCCTGTTCGTCCCAATGTCATACTCATTCCCAAACCAGCCTCTCTCTCTCTTCCTCTCTCTCTCTCTATCTCTCACACACACACACACACTTTCTCTCTCAGCCTGTCATTTGACTGAGAAATCAGCAAGTGCAAACCCCGCTGTGCTGAAGAACTTCTCATGTTGGACAACTTTGTCTCTTACAAAGCACTTACAGTACATCAGAGACTCGTTTCATAAATGTTAAATAAAAGCCATCAGCACATCATTGATACATTTTACTTTTGCTAAATTGCAACTATGGAGCGCATTAACATTGGAAATACTGTCTGAGTGAGAAGCTGAAATTATGGAAAATATAATGCACATCTTCTGGCCCATCAGATTAAAGAATTTCATCCACACTGTGGTGTAAACAAATGTATTATACCGTATCTTTAAACCCTCCACCGCTTTACTATTTGAAGGATTGCATTTCTACCAAATCAATTTCTTTCCCTAAATTTCTATACCTTATCTTGCAGTTGATGAAGCGTGTTTGTACTACAGAGCTGTTAAATTGATTAAAGTATAGATTTTTAAATAACAGCATAGATCAGACAGATATAGCTACGTGAACAAAACATTCTTATAGCTAACATGAAAAACAGACATCTAT
>JAOVVA010000019.1:6134297-6147343 GCA_028565275.1 Leiocassis micropogon
CAGCTGTTTTACTTATAAAACTGCACAAATCTGTGTTTAAAACTCCTGATTTTAAGCAATGAGTTTTCACTCCAAATGTTAACTGTTTATTTTATTACTCTTTATTGCTCTGTATAGACGTTTCTTTTATGCAGAAATGTTTTCAAAAGCATCTTTTGCTTATGCCATATTTTTGTATGTGCTCAAGACATTTGCATAGTACTATAAGTAAAATAGTTAGGTTTTACTAATTTTTATATAAATTGATATATACTTGTACACTGTATATATGCTTTTTGTATGCAGCTAAAAGGTTTTTGAAAAAAGATTCAGGAGTCCCATTTTAGTTGACTATTTTGAGTGAAGCACATTCAAATGTGCTTGTACTGTACCTTCAAACGTGTAAACAGTAAAAATAATAATAATAATAATAATAAATTATAGTATTTAAATGTTGACATTTGTTCTGACAGTCCAAGTCTGGACTTAAAAATATGACTGGATCAGTGTTTACACAACTACAGACAAGTGCACCACAATACTGTAAATCCATAGAAATAATGGTTAACTAGACTGTAGCAGTGACTGTGCAAATGTCATGTGATTGTAAACCATCTGAAGTATGACACGAGACAGAGAGGTACGAAAGGCCTCGGCGGGTCAGATCTGTTGCCAGCTCACCCTGGGGCTTGTCTCAGGAATGTGGTCATGCTTGAAGTGTAGAATTCTCTACATCCAGTGTCCCTTTAGCCAGATGATGTGGGTGTTAATGTAAACAATACGTCATGTTCAGAGCGAAGCCACGTGCCTTATCACATGGGTTTTTTGACCTTGTGCTTGTGACAGCATCTGAACAATCCTTCTGTGTCCCTCTGCTCTGAATACAAATGAGGGGAGGCAGTGGATGGTAAGTGGCTTATAGTACCGATGGAACTGCTCTGATTGAGCCATTAAATGCCATTAGCTCAAATTTTTTTTCGTAGCATCTGTTATTATCTGAACAGGGTTTTTTTTCCCTCTGTTTTTGTTTTTTCCTTCCTGTTTCTGTTTAATTTTTCCCTCATGTTTTTGCTTTTTCTATTTAATTTCCTTTCCTTGTTGTGTCAGTTTTTTTTTCCCTTTTTCTTGCTCTTTCATTTCCTTTCGGGTTGTGCCAACCTGTGCCAAGCTTTGAAGTGTGTGTGGTGACCCCTTGCCGGGATCAGCCGAAAGACCAACAACAGCAACATTTTTCTGTCATTAGGGCCCAAGCACTATGACATTAGCCCTATTACATCATAGTGTGTGAAGGGCCCTATTGATATTGAAATCACAATGGAATTTGATATACTCCACCTAGGGCATTTACTGTATCTGATCGCGACCAAACAAGGCGAAGCCTTAAACTTGTAGCACAAAGTGACTAATAATGTCCTTAGTTATACCATTATATAGTTATATAATATATTATGTCATAGTGGTTACCTTAATATGGTTATCTCAATATGACTGACTTCACATTGAGTGACACCATAATTTGATGCTTTTTTTTTAAAAAGCATGCTCAAAAAACACACAGGTTGCGAGGTTTACCCTGGCGGCAATGGCACCAGTGCTTGGGCCCGCTCATCGTTGCTTGCAACTATATTTTCATTTTGTTTTTTCTTGTTTTGTGTTTCCCTTAGATTTTTTTTTTGGTTGGTGGGAGGGCAGGGAGTTAAGGTTCTAGGTTACTGATCAAAAGGTCTGCAGTTCAAGCCCCAGCTCCACCATGATGCCTCTGTCGGGCCCTTGAGCATGATCCTTAACCCTGTCCGCTCCAAGGGTGCATTGTCATGGCCGACCCTGCGCTCTGACCCCGGCTTCCTAACAGGCTGAGATATGCGAAGAATGGATTTCACTGTGCTGTAACGTACATGTGACAAATAAAGGCTCCTTCTTTTGTTTCCTTTCCTGTTCCATGCTATCTTTTCCTGTCTTTTCCAGAAAATGCCCTATATTCTTGTTCGGGTTTCATCTGTAGTTATGGGATTAATTTACATTATCCTTCTGCAAAAAGATAAACAAAACAAAGAAAAACCTTCCTTAAAAAAACATAAACAATACTTTGACTAAACGTGCCTCGCCATTTAAATTGTTCTGCTCTGGTTAGTGATGAGAAACGATGATATCGGCATGGCAGAGGATCCTTCACTCTCCACCCATACAGATGAAGAGCACTTCTCAGTCCTACTGCTCTGAATACGAATGAGGGGAAGGACAGGGATGCAAAGTGGCGTATGGAACTGATGTACCTGCATTGATTGAGCCATTTAGTGCCATTTGCTCAATAGTTTCTGTGTTAGTTATTATCTTAACAGGTAAGATGCATGCATCTGCACGATCAGTCTTTCACAGATCCCATCGTAATCCCTGTCTCTCTTTCTTCCGCACAATATTTTACCTCCTCACACCATCCGTTGCAATTTGTTGATGTCCTCATGCGGCTTTTCCGAAAGCTGTGCCAGAACACCATTCATTTCTCAGCAGGTTGTTTTGGTAATCCCAAGGGTGGGATAATTATAGCGCTATAAAAAGGAAATGCACCTCTTGCGAGGCTCTTAAAGCCTTTTTTATAGTGCGGAATTGCACGACTGACTCCATGGTCTATTTGTACACTTGCTCTTTTGCTCTAGACGCCTCGGTAATCTATCAGCAGCTCTGGGCTTCATAGCGTTAGGAATGATGAAGAAATAAGCCTTTCTTGAGTAGAGATCACGGAGCGAGAGAGATATGTCGAGATGAATGAAGAGAAGCCTAATACTAAATGACTCAGCAAAGTAAGTTTCTGTCGGTGCGCAAGGTTTCTCCGGACAGAGCGCAGCTTCTCCTTTTAGCGCTTGACATTTTTTAAAAATCTCACTACCGAGTACTTTGGACGGATCGGCGAGCTGCTTTACATTCCACGTGGCCTAAAAAGAGCATTTCAACCTCGAGCTATAAGCTGTTGCAATCTGTGGACATTCTGAGGCGTTCTCGTGTATTCCACATAGCTGGAATGTTTTAAGCATGGGTCCTCATTTCTTTAGTTTCCCATTGTTTCAGTTCATGATACTATTACTATGAAATATTTTATATTATATTCAGTATACAGTATACGACATTACATGTACACTTATTTATTATTGTGCCGTTGAATGAATGGTCACATACAGAACATGATCTTCTTGCCGGTTATTACTACTTTAGCGGGTAGAGAGCTCCTTATATTCTCTAACACACACCTCTGAAACCAGAGATCTCCAGCAAGCAGGACTTCCCAGAACCCGACTCTGTGGTTTTTCTTATCTCTGTTCTAGTTTGTCTTCTCCTCATCCCTCAAACACTCATCCTTTCCTGTTCCACTATTTTTATTCATTTTTCTTTCTTTTTCTGTTTCTCTTTGCTGTCATTTACTTTCATTCCTTTCTTCTCTTTTTCTCCACTTCTTTTTCTTCCCTTCCATGGTTTCTATTTACTTTGTTTCTATTTTCTTTCCTGTTTTCTATTTCCCTTGCTTCCATTTCTCTTTCTCTTTTTTACCTTTCTTCTCTTTCTTCTCCTTTTTATTCTTTTTTCCTTTTCCTTTTACTACTTTTCTGCATTCCTCTCTCATTTCACTTTCCTTGTGTCCTTACCTTTCTCTCTCGCTTTTTTCCTTTACATTCATTTCCTATCTTTTTCCCTTTCACTAATTTTCTCCATTCCTTTCCTTTTCTTTGCTTGTATTTTCTTTCATTACCCTAAATCTTTTTCTTTCCTTTCCTTTTTCTGTATCTTTATGCTTTCATTTCCCTTTTCTCATTTCCTTTCCTTTCTCTCTCACTTCCTTTTCACCTTTTCTTTTCTTTTCTTTCCTGCTTCCTTTGCATCTATTTCCTTTCATTTCCCTCTAATGATTTTTCTTCCTTCCCTTTCCATCCTTTCCTGTTTTCTTGTTTTCTATTTCCCTTGCTTCCATTTCTCTTTCCCTTTTTGCTTTCCTCACTCTCTCTCTCTTCTCCTTTTATTCATTTCCAATCCTCTCTCATTTTACTTTCCTCGTGTCCTTTCCTTTCTCCATTTCTTTTCTTTTCTTTGCTTGTATTTTCTTCCATTTTTCTAAATTATTTCCTTTCCGTTCCTTTTTCTATATCCTTTGCTTTCATTTTTCCCTTTCTCTTTTGGTTTCTTTCCTTTTCTTTCCTGTCCAATTTCTTTCTTTTCCTCCTTTCACTAACTTTCTTCATTCCTTTCCCTATTTCTTTTCCACTTCCTTTCCTCCTTTCCTTTCCTGCTTCCTTTGCTTCTAAGCTAATGATTTTTCTTCTTTTCCTTCCCATCCTTTCCTCTTCTGTTTTTCTTCCTTATCTGATCAAACCAAATCAAATCAAATTATTATTTGTCACAAACACAACCATACACAGTATGATATGCAGTGAAATGCTTACCTGTACATGGAAGTAAGGAGGCAAAATGCTAATATAAAATATAAAATCTACAATTTTGGTACAATAAAATAAAATAGAATAAAATAAAGTATAAAATAGAAATATGTAAATTATATAAAAATGTACAACAGTAAGAATTGTATAAATAAACGGTATTAAGTCTGTGCAGTGTGCGGGCAGCAGCAGTACGGTGTGGTCATGGAGTGTGAAATGGAGTGATGAGCAGCAGTGATATTGTCCATCTTTAAAGTGCAGTAGTGCAATAGTGGTCCTTTTCTATGTAACCATAAACCAGAATGTGCAACTTTCTGCATATGCATATGTTTAGTGTACTTCAGGCCTTCAGTCCTGTGCAATGTGCAAATGTGCTTTCTATTCGCATTCTTTCTTTCACACTGTCCTTTCTGCTCTCCTATCATTGCCTTTGTGTATGTAGTTTTACTGGATCTGTTAGTAATAAAAAGGAAATCCCCGAAATATCAAAAAACAAGATGCACTGATGATGATTTAACTGAATACGTTCAGCTGTTTTCGTGGTTCTGCTCTGGTTATCGGGCGCAGTGCCAGAGGAACTCCGCTGTGTGAGAGTACAACATGCAGGCAGTCGACTAGGCAGAGTACAGCAGCACACACACAGCTCAGCGCGCGAATCCACACTCGGCTTAGTGAAACTCGTCTGGGTGTGAAATTTGAGCTGTGTTTTCGTTTGCTCCCGTGTTGACTATACAAACGGAGGACAATACCCCACCATCATTAGTTACCGAGCATGTGCGGGTTAGAGTCACACGGGTTCGATATGTTTTCCGAAGCTTCAGCGTGGTCCAGTTCTGTAATGATCGATTTTTTTTCCCATGCTGCAGTTAAACAGGCTGTGACTAAGCCGACACCGCATTCTGCCTATAGGCGAATTAAATCGCGCGTACTAATGTGACTCGAACGGGTGAGACGTGCACAGAGGCTCCAGGGTTAGGGGGGAAAAAAACACGCCTCGCTCCCTTAGCCTGTGAAAAAGACGAGTTCAGCGAATGAGATTCTTACCTTTAAGAGATCAACAGCAGGTTAAAAATATTTTGCTGAGAGTTTCCCCGTCACGTACTGTATAGTGACTCATGTGCGACTTTGGGATTCCCTTCCAGGTTGAAGAAGTTCTTCAAAGCATACAGACGTAAACATAATATAAATAAACATAATCAGGTCTGCCTATCTTATCTATCTATCTATTTGTTGGAGTCTTTTCTATTACAGAAAACTTAAAACTAAAGAAATAAATAGAAAAAGAAAAAAAGAAAGAAAAAAGGGAGGTAGAAAACCGAAAGGAAGCAGTGATTCATGGGATTTGATGTTTTGAGTGTTGAGTGCAGCATTTTCTGAAATTTGTTTTCCTGGCCCCAGCCCTGAATATCTCTAAAACTTTGGGTGAACTCGAGTGTGCACTAAAATATTCTCTCATTTGTTTAGCAGAGAGAGAGAGAGAGAGAGAGTGAGATGATGCAGTAAGGAACTGGATCCCTAAAAACTCCAGGACAGTTGACATAAAGCAGGCTTGAGTCTTAGTGCTCAGTCCCCTCCAAACAGGGTAGAGTTTTAATCAGCCTTAAAGTGGAATAAACCAAATGAAGGGAGGGAAAAAAGGGGAGGATGATCACAGCAAGTTTCAAGCAAAACATCAGCTTTTTGACCTCTGCCAAAAAACAAAACAAAAAAAAAAAAATCATCTGGGGCTATTTCAGTTCATGTCCATTTCAGATATCCATGCCATGTGTTGACTTTTCATAGAAACAGATTGAGTGTTTCTGAGAACCTTCAAGAGACCAGAGAGTCGGTCTGCGTGTCCGGAGGCCTTGTTAGGGGCTGCATGTTTTTTTTTTTTTTTTTTCAGAAACGACAAAAGGCATGTTCCTCCCTGGTGGATCTTCAGAGTTCGTCTCGTAGGACTTGTTGGAGTTGTTTAGGAGGGGTTATTGTGTCGAATACAACATAATTGACTCATTATGCTTTCAGTCAATATATTAGCGAGAGAAGGTTTTTTGAAATCTCTAGCCACTTATTTGGCCAACTGTATCAATATGTAACATATTCATTATGTTCTCTTCTGACATGCA
Organism: Leiocassis micropogon; assembly: GCA_028565275.1. Classification (NCBI taxonomy): domain Eukaryota; kingdom Metazoa; phylum Chordata; class Actinopteri; order Siluriformes; family Bagridae; genus Leiocassis; species Leiocassis micropogon. The sequence continues at coordinate 6,140,806 of JAOVVA010000019.1, forward strand.
ATGCACTGTGTGCTGAGGCTGGAATTAAGTCAAGCCGTACACTTCTCCCCGAAGACCACTCTTGCCTCATTGCTCGGCTGAGACTAATTTCGGTTTGGGCCAAACATGGCCCGTTTCCAGATCGGACACTCTTGCCCCTCTTCCCCTCTCTCTTAAACACTCACATATGCATTCTAGCACTGTACCTCCATATTCATGTACATCATTTCTAGAAATATTTTACATATCATGGTGTCCTTGATATTCCTTTCAGATGTCTGTTCTGGCTATTCTAGAAATACTGTATATAGACATTTACTTTTTATTTCGAGCTATTCTTAGACCCTCTTTTTCCTCTAAAATATTCCTCTTTCTTTTTTTGGCTCAATTGTTTTTAACTGATCGTAGCTGAAGGTTAGGCCTGACGCCTTATAAGTCGATGTTTGGGCCCACTGTATGGTCCTGGTCAAAGTAAATAGAGATCCGACATCAGAGAGAAAGACAGGAAAAAAAATCTGGCATAGACACAGTATAAACAAAGCTTTAGACCATTATCCCGTCCTATCCTGGCTAATGGATTAAGCACACATGTTCACTTCTGTGCAGTATGGGTTCGGTTACACCTGGTATTGAATGCAAAAGTCTTTGGATATATACTGTGTGTTATACACTATAGCATCACCAAAGATGTTTAAAAATGGTTATCGACCGTTGTCAAAACCCAAAGGAAATCCAATCCTTGCACATAGCCGAGCATTACTGTTTGCTGTAACACACCACTGTTGAGTTCTTAAATCTTGTTGCTCAGAAGGGTTTGGTTCATTTTAAGTAACAGCACGGCTCAGACAGTAGTTCCAGCAGCAAGGCAAATCACCTATTCATATTAAAGAAATATTGCCATAACATAACAAGGCTTAATAATATAAATACAACTGTACATTATAAGAGAAATGAAACTTCTGGAAACCTTTGAAGTGATAACAGTAACTGGGTTTTACACTGGGACACATGACACCAAATCATTATTGATTAATTTTCGGTAACAGCATGCCATATTGTTTTGATTCTTTACTTATAAATAAGTGGGTCACGCAAACTTATCATCACGGTCCATTCATGTGTTCCAAGACGATACAGTATATATAGATATATATATATATAGATAGATAGATAGATAGATAGATAGATAGATAGATAAATAGATAGATAGATAGAAGTACACCCATTGGTCATAACATCAAAATCACATTTATCAACAATACCCCAGTAAACCATATATACATCGGGGGGGACATTAACAGTGGATCCTTTGTGTCCTCTGGCACTCCGTAGATCGAACTTGTGCGTGGCATTCCCATCCAAAAAGAGAACCCATAGGATGCACCTCCCAAACAAGTCCGATCCACAGAGGCCCCACCCCGCAACCTACAGCACACGAAGGATCCACTGCTAACGTCCCCCCAGACATATTTAGGGAACTTAGGGTACAAAGCAGGCTACACCCTGGATGAGGTGCCAACCAGTCACAGGGCACCAGCAGACTATAGGCAATTTGGAAACACATGTCTTTGAATTACGGATGAAAACCCAACAAGCATGAGGAGAACATGCACAAAGACCAGAGGCGAGATTTGAACCTCCACCATTCCCAACATTATCTCACTTTGTGATAGAACCTTGTAATTCCCAGGTTATGAAGTGTTGCTGAATCCAGTCCAAGCTAAATAGAGCTAAAAATAGAAAACTGAATAGATTGAAATCCTTTATCCTTTTGAAAGGATTAAGTGAGCGGATTAACGTAATCCTTGACACAATCTATTAAATAGAACAACGGTGTTTAATGTCACTTACCAAAACAATGTATATCTGTGAATCCGGAGAACAATTGTACACACAGTACCATTCTTTGAGAGAGCAAACTCTGTGTTTTTACAGATTATGCATTTAAAAATAAATGTTGCTTAGGTTCGCCTGCTCATTCATTTTATAAAATGTTTGGAGTATGCTTTTATGGTTTTTATAATTGCTTTTATTTAAAACACAAGCAGTTGTTATGGTGACAAGCCTAAATTTTGCAAATGCACAAACCTTTTGCAAACGAGTCACACAGATTAGATTTTTTTTTTTTTGCTTTAGAATGTGAACTGTGAATATGCTATCAATGAAATCCTACTTTTTTTTTTTTTAATTCTTTATGTTGTAATCAAAAACAGTTTAAGAATCAATGAAACACAGTTGCTGTAGATGTAGTTCAACCCGTGTAGTTGTTTCTTAATAAATGTATCTGTTATCTCTTAAAAACTTCTTTTTTTAGGTCAGTGTTACTGCCAAAAATTTGGCCTGCACTTCAGGAACAAGCCATCAATCACCCGAAATAAAAACTAACGTTCAGACATAACACTCCATAGTTTCACATGTGATAATATGAATTATTATTTTTAGTATTGCCATGAAATCAAAATATAATGCACCAAGAGAAATACATTAGATTTATTATGTGTTACTCACCCAAAGCTGCCACGAATTCTTTCAGCATGTCAGCCTTCAAGGAAAAACCCTAAAAAGCTCTGCTTCCACGGAGTTTGAAGCTCTAGAAATGGTCTGTGATCCAGGTCTGATCAACATGAAACAGGAGTCGTATTATATTCTGATAAATGTGATCTGGAACACACCGCTCTTTTACTTTTCTAGTCACACGTCTGACATTCCTTCTGACACCGAATACCAGCTGCGCTTATGAATACCGCGTTAATTAAAGCGCGTAGCATTCAGATAGCTCGATGGCAAATATTTGGGTTCTTCAAGTATCTCGTATTGCTTGAAGAGGACAAATCAGTGTCTTTGATTCGCTCTGATTAACCAGAATCATTGGGCAGCCGTAGGATAGATCACCTATTCAGCTGTTCACTGTATCTCATATTCGCTCACTGTGAGGCGTGAATGCTGTTATCATATTTGCATGTATGACCTTCCCGAGTACTCTGTATTTTCGCTGTATCGTTTCTTTTCTTTTCTTCAATTCGAGGTGTTTATTTCAGTGAAGGCTCTTTGATTGAGAAGCCTTTTTTTTTTTTTTTTTTTTTGCAAACTCCAAGGAAGACAACCCACAGTCTTGATGGCATTATGCAAGCCAAATGCGTCATCTCAGCTAAATGGAGGCCTGATGAGCTTTGCTCTTCTGCTTGCCTGGACTCTTAACTCGGAGAATGTTTGGGCATCCTCTTTTTTTCTTTCTAAAGCAAGCTCTTTTTCCCAAGCAATGCTGTGTCATTAATTGTCAAGGGGATAAATTGAGGCCGTACCTACTTTGCCTTGCTGTATAAGTGGCGGCTCTTTGCTGAGCTCTCACACACAGCCTCGCTATTTTCTTCCCTTATTGTAGAGACGTTCTGTATATTAAAGAAAAGAAATGGTGTGAAATGTAAGAAATACAACACGTAAGGGTTGCTGTTGTAAACCTTCAGGGTCCGTGTTCGATTCCCGGCCAGGTTCGATTCACACCTCTGTGTGCATGGAGATTGCATGTTGTCCCCGTGCTCGTTGTGTTTCCTCTGGGTACTCCGGTTTCCTCCCACAAGACATTCAGATTAGGTTAACTGGCCAAATTGCCCGTAGTGGGTGTGCGTCTGTGTGTGTGTGTGCCCCACAATGGATTGGCACCCTGTCCAAGGTATACCCCGCCTCGTCTCCTAGGACAGAAGGACAGACTCCAGACCCCCCTGCAATGCTGTATACTAGTGATGGGAAGTTTGGATCATTTTAGTGACTCAGTTCTTTAAATATCGTTCATCAGAATGAACGAATCTTATTTTTAAGTCATATATTTCGTTTTGTTCTTTTGATCTGAAATAAAATAAAATGTTAAATTTTCAATAAACAGACCCCCACATAATGTCTACATACACAAATTTTTGGCTATAGTTCCAGTAATGAAAATATTACAATGCAGCTAAGGACATATTATAATAAACAGAATGAGTAGCTCACCTCTCATCTCTTCTGGTCCGAATAGTTCGATCTTTTGTCACAGGACTCTCATAGATGCTATTCAGTGCATTACACACGATTAGCGTCTATAAGAGTCACGTGACAAAAGAACGAACCATTCGGACCAGAAGACTCATGAGAAGAACGGCTCATTTCTGTGTCCTGCGGAGGTTTTGCGATGCTTTGCGCATACTGTACGCGCCCAGTCGAAAATTAACGAATCACTCTCTGAGACCACTCGCTCTTCTGAGTCCCGTTAAAGACTCGTTCAGAAAGAGCGAATCGTGCATGAACGACCCATCACTACTGTATACAGGGTAAAGCGGTATAGACGATGGATGAGTGAGCATGCTGTGCATGTGACTAAACAACATTAATACGTACTACATGTTAGTAGTTATCACATCAAATGAAAAAACCACTGTTATAAACATTGACCAAGAAATCAGAAAAAAAAAATATAAGAATTTAAAAGATAAGAAAAAAAAGATATTCCCATGGTAGACAGCTTACTGTCTTCATATCCACAGTTAGACATTCTTTATTAATTTAAGAATTATTTATTAAATAATGTTTAACTCCATTTTAATCTTACACTATGTGAAGTACTACTGTCAGAGCTGTTATACTGTACAAGTCAGTGTTCAAGTCAAACCGTTACTTGTGATGAAATTTCTCGTGTATAAAGGCGTCAAACCGATTGACATTTACAGAAGGCTTCGAGCACAGTACGGTGATGAGATTCTTAGCCGCAGAAAAACATTTGAATGCTGCAAACACTTCAAATGTCAGTGGGAACTGTACACACAATCATTCACCAGCACCACTTGTACAGTACAGGAACTCGGGTGGAGTTATTGCTACATCCCCAGTACAGTCCTGACCTCACTCCAAGCCATTTCCACATGTTTCGGGCCATTAAAGGGGTTTCCTGGGAGGCCAGCAATTCAGACGTGAAGCAGGCAGCTTGATTATAGCTCTGGCATACTGGGAAAACTTTCTACCTTAAAAGGTATTCTAGCACTAGTGAAACGCTGGGATCACTGGGAAGTGCATCAGTGCAGCAGCGGGTTTACATAGAATTGTAGGGAGTTTTTAAATCTCATAACTGTGGTCTGTTATTCTGTGCAATCAAAAGTCCCAGTTTGACTTGAACAGCCTGAACAATTATGATTAAACCTCACTCAATTTAATAATTGTGCGGTTTAAAAATAACCATACATTAGATCACAGACTGGATAGTCCAAAATATTGTTCAGCAGAACAATGTGTTATAATTACAACCGGTTAACATAATCAGAACAAACAAATGATTTACAGTAGAGTACATTGATGAAATTGACATTTTACTAAAATATAATAGCGTGTTAAGAAGTGGAAACATTTTTCTTTTAACCTTTGATTAGAATTTTTGTGTAAATCTGTGTATTGCGTTTTCATGCTGATGCTTGCTGACACACATGGCTGGGTTCCTGTCTGCTCCTGCCATAACCAGGTTATAAGCAATTCAATTTTATTTTGCAAATTTATGTTTTAACACCTCACATTCTGCGTAATTGGGACATTTGAAGTGCATTTTTTTCCCGAGACTGGCCTAATTTAAGACTTTTCAAAAACATAAAACCACAGAAAACTGGGTTAATGCTGAGCTAATGTTAGTTCCTCGCTACACACCCACTAGCATCTTGTTGTTCCGTTAATGTCGACACCGAACGCTGCTCCTGGGATGTGTATAAATTAGGCTGGGGTTAAAAGTAATAAGGATCAGGTCAGTAGCCGGGAGCAGTTTTTAGCGAAGTCCACAGTGCAGAACTATGATTCACTTCATGTTTAATTTAACCCCGAAGCTGAATGTGTACTATACCGTCTGATCATTTCTCATTTGTGTTTCTCTTGTTATGTTACACACTCTGACTCGAGTTAGAGTTCAATATATGAAAAGACTCCTGTTTCAGGAACTAGCAAGCTAATTGAGGTAGGAACACTAAGAGTAATTTGCATCTCACACACCACCAGTTTCCTTCATTAACACTTTGATACAACACTTGGATGCATGTCCATACACACCGTTCAACTATAAACTTTAAAACCATAAACATTAAAGCCACACAGGTTTTAGGTTCCGTTTGCGTCTACAAAATTTGGGAAAGGGATAGGAGGGTTCTGTTTGTACAAACGCATGTGCGTGGCCCTCCAAGTAGCGCAGTGGCAATGAGGTCTCCCTATCATCCAGAGATCATGGGCATCTGTGAGGTCACACTAGTGGAGCGGGCAGACAGAGCTTTCCTCCGAGTGTGTTACGCCGCTCCCTACTGTACGTGAGCAAGCAGTTTGAAACAGGTGAGGTTGGCTGGCATCACGTGTCTCGGAGGAAACACGTGATAGCCTTTTTCCTCCCTGGTTGGTAGCTGTAGCTTTGATGGGAGACCGCCGTATTGACGGAAAAATCTAAAAAAATCTAAGAAATAAATCTCATTTTTATATACTCAGCAAAAAAAGAAAACTTAATGTGTAAATATTTGTATGAACACTAAAAGAGTCAACACCATAAGACATAAACTAAAAATGTTTC
>JAOVVA010000019.1:6159010-6169739 GCA_028565275.1 Leiocassis micropogon
GTCTATAATCCTGCAGGTGGTACACTCTAGATTATTCACACATTGGCAGGCAGACGTCACACAGCATCCCATGTGGTTTAGTTTGTTTGTAATAAAATTGTAATAAAATCTAAAAGCACTAATTTTGATTTGGGATAGTTATAAAATCGTGATACTAACGGAATCACAATACTAATCTAACCGGCACCTACAGTACTGTAGGTATCGCGATAATATCGTATCAGGTAGACTACGAAAGCCAGTCGCATCGTTTCTTTCCGTCACGTGATCAGTGATGTGAAACTACCCGCTAGGCAGAAATTCGAATGAATTAAATGCGTTTAGTGGATTTTATGGAGAATGTTGAAGCTTCAAGAAAGAAAAGTTACCCCAGCATTAATGAACTACAGCTATGATATACTGTACTTTTGTTAATTGTAACATACCATCTCTATGTGGGATACTCTAGTCTACATTCTGTTTCACACCCAAACCACATCAACACTATCCCCTTTTTTTTGCTCCTGGTGTTACTAAACTACAAACACACAAGACCTGAGATACATGAACTGTGAGCAGGAGGTTATGGCGTTCACAAACATCTGGTTCCGTTTGCTCCGTTCCGTTCTCTGCTGGGATTTTCGAACTCTGTTATAACCATAGGGGGGGACCACTGACGTACTGTATATGGAGTTGCACAAACGGACATTATACGGTGCATACCTGTTCTGTGATGTACTCGGGAACTGTTGTCAACTACAGAAGTGAAACTGAAACTGATAGAGGAGGCTGGTGATGCATTGTAAAAGAACTTTATATATAGTTTTTAATGGGTTGTAATTAAAAGGTGCAACAAATCTCAAAACTATTCTCATCAGTTCTATTTGCTGCCAGCATGACTCACGCACTCCAAAACAAAATAAAAGCATGAGTTTGCTATATTTTGTTATTAAAACGCAACTAACATTTTATTGATAATAAATTGCATACTTAAATTAACACAGCTGATTTATCTATTCTGACTAAACTGTAGAAAGTGGATTTGTAGCATTCTGTAAAATCACACAAAATTCACATTGAGATCATTCAAATAATTTGTTTCTTTTTATCACACTTGTGACCCACAAAACATGCAACATCAGTTTGCAATACTTCTTGCTTAATTTTCAAAAAGAAAAAAGAAAAAAAAAAATCATTATCTCATTTTGCTGTCAAACTGTTACAAACATTTGAACAAAGATTTGCTTAGTCTTCTTCCAAAAGTCATGGGGTTTCTATGCAGACAGAAGCCTGAAGCTGATGTAAGCTGCAGTGCCCTCTAGCGCCTCACTGGCACGTCTTCCAGATGTCATCACTTTTTTTGTGTGGTTTTTTTGTCACAGATAAATGAAATCCTTAGAACGAGCTCACAGCCTATCATAACAATTACCACTCACCCAAATGGTCCCGTATGTACAGACTCACTGTGGTTCCTTCACATACACACACATATTCCCAGGAGCGCCTTCTGCTTTCGGTGCTGCCGCGACATGTTGCCATGGAGATGAAGGAAAATATCAATGCCAAGAAGGAAGATATGATGTTCCACAAGATCTACATACAGAAACACGACAACGTCAGGTAAACATGTTAATCATTCCTAACACCAACTTTCTCATTTGATTGTTTGATAAGATCTAATATAAAGAATATACTGTACTGTATGTTGCATACATGGTAATAAACTGCGGGCACCGTTACAGCTAACCAGTCATGATCTTGGAGGAAGATAGGTGACAGACGGCTGTGGCTAATCAAATTCTGCCTTCTCGTTTAGTATAGTGAGAGACAATTCTGGAGGATTTCTTAAAGCAGCAGACTATGTTATGATTATGGTGAATTTGGAAGTTTTGCCAGCTGAGGGTTTGTTTGATTTCTTAGAATCGCTTAAAATAGTAAGAGTTAACGCGTACTTAAGTTTGACACCATAGAATGGAATTTTATTTTATTTCGCTGCGGCCAAGATTGCATTCCTTTGCACTGACACCGATGTCGTCATTCCTAAACTCGGTTGGAGATGCTCTTTAAGCTTAAGGCCGGGTCATAGATCAAAGTTCTCCTATCCCTAGTTTGACCTTGGATTTAGCCTGCATATTGAATATTATGTTGAATATATTATCATTTGAATATTAGCCCATGGGATGCTAACGCAACAGCAAAGCAGGAAAAAAACAAACAGATTCTTTCAGATATCACAGAGAAAGAACTAGTCATGCAAGTGCGTGAACATTTATCAAAAGAAAACAGCAGTACAGCTGATAAAGAACCCGATACCTTTCGTTACTAGACGCGGCCGAGGACTCGCCAGCTTCAAAAAGAAAAGCTCGCTTGATTGACATCGCAAATGACCAGTTACAGATGTTTCCCAGAGTATGACCTCTACTTGTGACTAACATTTTCAAATGAAAGAAAAGTTTACTTACCCACATGCACATGTGCAGAAGTGAGGACAGGCAAGTCTGAGTGTTTCTGAAGCTTGTGTTTCTGAAGCTTGTACAAAAAATTGCACTAGTTTTATTGGGTATGGAGGCTACAATAAGATGAGAAGATTTGTTCATATTACATTAAATGAAATGATGTAGAGTAAAATTAAGAAAGAGAGGAAATCTTTTAATCCTCAAAGTGCCAAAAGAATTAAAAAACTGGTTATATATGAGCCTCAGCAGCGACCTCATTTCCCCTCTCGTCTGTTCCAACAACTCAGCATTCAGCATCATCAGTATACTAATCACCGGCCTGATCATCCTTATGTTATATGCATGAATTACTCATTGATCACTGTGTGGTTCAAGACTTCTATCTTCTTGATAGTCCTGAACTATCTTCACTTTTTAAACTGTTTACAGCTTGCACAGTACTGTATAACTCCAGCACAGTGTACGAACACTTTAGCCACGGTGATGTTGTGATAGCAGGCTACAAAGTCCAAGCTGTAAACAGTTTAAAAAGTGAAGATAGCGTTAACGATAAGGAGATATCGATAACTCAGAAGAAAGTCAAGAACTTCGTTAAGGTAGAAGGATCTACGGTAGGCTGAAGAAGGAGTATGCCCTTAAAGGAAACCCTAGCGTCTACTTAAAAATAACGATGATAGTAATAAGAAGAAGCTAAGCTGTGCTGAGATACATGATGAAAGCAAAACAACAACTAAAAAAGGCTAAAAGACTAAAGAGCTCCCTTGCAAGAAGCATCTAAACTACATTCTCATTTACAGCACAACAAAACATTAAAACCTCTTCCTTTCCTCCAGTATCTCTTGCCACGCTGAGCTCAAGCTGCAGTGTAGTAAAACGCCTAATTACTAAGCGAGGTGAAGTGAGCAGCTTTAAGGTCCTGTGCATGGTTCCAGCGGATGTTTGCGACCAGCCCGAGCGATCCCACATAACTCACTCCAGCTCGACGCATCTGTGCCACATTTGCTCAGGAAGAGTTCAATGCATGAAATTGCCCAATTTTCTTTCAAGGGTGGGGAAACGGCTGTGGCAAATGGCTTAAAAATGTTCCCGGCGGCAGGTTTGCCGAAGCCAACAGCGCCATCTGTTGCCTTTCGGTGCTCCTTTCATCTTGTCGCCTTCAAATGGTTGTTGATGAGCGCAATTCTCTGCGGTTATGAGCTCCTTAAGTAGGCCAGGCTGCTTCTGTTTCTCCGACTTGCCTCATTGATCGTGACCCATCTTTAATCCAGGTGAAATGACGATTCTCAAGCGTAGTCCATCACAACCACAATCACAATCACAACCACCAGACGTTGACCTCCTTTCTGTTTGTCCTTGTTTTGTTTTGTTTTTTCTTGCAGCATCCTCTTCGCAGACATTGAAGGCTTTACAAGTTTGGCGTCTCAGTGCACGGCGCAGGAGCTGGTGATGACACTTAATGAACTGTTTGCTCGTTTTGACAAATTAGCCTGGGTAAGCAAACACCATCGATCCCTTATTACAGCCACAAGCCTTTGGCTCAACCCCTAACATCGGCCAACTTAAGGGATTACTTGATTAAATCTTAGATTATTACACATTCCTGATCTCTCCTCAGTGTATGTTTTCCCCGGTTTTGGATTGCTGGTTATTATACCCACAGCAATTAAACTACAACGTGGCCGCTGTGTGCTTTCAGTCCGAGACCGAATCAATAATAAAATGATAGCTGCTACTGATTTTTTTTTATTATTATTATTTATTATTATTATTATTATTATTATTATTATAGATGGAATGAGTAATATTTCACCCAAAAACAGCATTAGATATAATGATTAGAGATTTTATTACAACAGAGCGAGCTTGGTAAGGGAAATCAACATCATCCTTTTTTTTTTTCTTCTGAAGCTCTAGTTATCAAGGCTGGTGTTCTTTTAAACTCAAATGTGATTTCAAGTTTAAGAAGAAGAAGAAAAAAAACGATGACGTTTTCTTTTTCATGGACTTGTCTGCATGTCTGGCACAAGATAAAAACCTCCTTATGTGAAAGTTGAGCCAGTTTGATCACAGTGTATCACCTTATCAGTGCGCATGAAGTACTTGTGAAAAGATAAACAAACAGGTTTGTACACGTCGGACATATTTGAGAAGCAACAAAGGCCTGACAAGCAACAGTTTGTTACAAGGAGTCGGAGAGTGACCTAGATTTAGTGATTGTAACACTATATATTCTAAATAAGACTTATTTTCATAGATTTTGCATAAGGTGTGTGTGTGTGTGAGAGAGGAGTTTACAGTATGTGGGAACCAGATGTACTCTCAGGGTTAGGACTAGCTGACAGTTTTGACCTTGTGGACCTTTCCATTTGGTTATGAGGTCAAGGATAAGTTCAGGTTTAGGTGTAGGAGCATAGCATTAAGCCATCATGTTACTAAATATGTCAGTGGAAGTTCCTCATGGATGTTAAATCAAATGTGTGTGTGTGTGTGTGTGTGTGTGTTTGTTTTGGCAGGAGAACCACTGTCTCAGGATAAAGATCCTGGGCGATTGTTACTACTGTGTGTCTGGCTTGCCGGAGCCGAGAGCGGATCACGCGCACTGCTGTGTAGAGATGGGAGTGGACATGATAGAGGCCATCTCGTGAGTCTGCATGGTTTCAGAATCACAATTGTTTTTCATTCGCTGACATCATAGATCATTCAAACTGCATATGTTGCGCCATCATCGAACCCAATTCTCGAATCCTCTTTGTCGCAGTCGATGGTTTCCAACTTTGTCGTTTGTCTCCATTGCTGGTTTCGTCTTCTTTATCCATCTGCGCACGTTGTTCCTGTTAATGGCGCCATCTCTGTAAACATGCTGTAGCACCAGAGGTGGGTAGAGTAGCCAAAAATGGTACTCAAGTAAGAGTAGCTGTACTTCAAAATAATATTACTCAAGTAGAAGTAAAAAGTAGTCATCATTGAGAATATTACTCAAGTAAGAGTAAAAAAGAATTTGGTGAAAAGATACTCAAGTGATGAGTAACTGTTTCAGTCATAATGTTCGATTTATAATTTTTTTTTAAAATAATGTACAAATTCATTTCCAAATAATAAAATAAACGAATAAAATTAATATCTTTACAAAATACATATGTATGTTTGAACAGTGTAAACTATTCCAGGTGTAGGATTTACTGTATATTCAGTTGCCCTCCAAATGGCTCAGCAGATATAACATAATGTAAGAAATTTATATTTTTTAGCCTCTAGCTTATTTGCTAATTATATATTTTAACATTGCAACAATAAATAAAAAAGCTAAACTAACCGCGACATCTTTCCTTCGCTGTCGACCACGGCTGAACTCTTTTTCCCGCCATATGCAGCGTTTCTGTTTGGTCATTTGACCACATGCGGTTATTGGTTTTGCGGCTGATTGGTCAAACGGAGTCATGTGATTATTGTTGCAACGTCTGATTGGTGAAAAACAGTCACATGGTGGGTCCACCGGCTGCATCGAGTGGAGCCGAATGTAGCGGAGTAAGAGTAGCGTTTCTTCTTCACAAATCTACTCAAGTAAAAGTAAAAAGTATGGTGCAGTAAAACTATTCATAGAAGTAAATAAAAAAATGTAAAAAAGTTACTCAAGTAAATGTAACAGAGTAAATGTAACTCGTTACTACCCACGTCTCTGTAGCACGGAGGGAGAGCACCAACTGCGACACAGTGGTTTTTCAAACAGGAACCGAGAGTTCAGTGACAGTGTAAATGCATCGCTTGTGATGGGATCAGACAGTGTTAAGTAGTAGCTTTACAGAGTAACTGTTAGGGTAACAACATATGCAATTTGAACGATTTGTGTCGGAGAAGTGATGCCCACCTTTACGTTACTTTTGGTACAGCCTTTATATTAAGTGAACATTAAATGGTCTAAAATACAAACCACTTTGATATTCTGCAAATACTCACGTTTTGCAGCAGTATCGCCTGTTCTTCTTTTGAGTTCATGGACAGTTTGTGCAACATCGCCACTTGCCATGACATTTAAATAAACAAAAGTTTGAAAGCTCGAAAACTTATAAGAAAATTTAGCTGCTTGAGACAAATCGGACATAAACATTAGTGCTATTGAATCAAATGGAGTCGCAAATGGCGACTCTACAAATCGAATCAAAGCGACATTTACCCTATGACTTACAGCTCTAGTTGTCTAGCTCTAGTTCCACTGATTTCGAGATGATGAAAGTTTTGATTTTAAGTTGTGAAATATCTTCTCGAAACTAGACATGTCAGAGTACGCAGTTATAAGAAAAATAGGCAGTGCATTAATTGACGTTGTACTTTGGATTCATTTATAGTAAAATAGAAATGCCGGTGAAACAAGTTCACTTTCACTTGCGCTATAGCAGCTATAAATAGTCATCCCTCTACCATCCTCGTTTTTTTTTTTTTTTATCTTGAAAATAATGAGACAGAAATATCCAGCTTGTCTGGTTACCTCCATTCTGCAGACTGGCAGTGGCTTTATGATGTGTGTGTGACACTCACAACGAACCACAATAAGTACCAGAGTAAAACCAGGGTAACCTCGTAGTCACTAGTGGTGTTCAAGTCAAACCGAGACTTGTAAAGAAATTTCTTGTGAATGAAGGCATAAAAGCGATCGATATTTACAGAAGACTTGAAGAACTGTACAGTGATCAGATTCTTAGCCATATTGAGAAAAACACTGAACAGTGCAAACATTTTAAGGAAGTCTGTAAGTCGTTTGTAAGTGACGATCCCATCCGAGGTGGCTCGGAGCTCACTGCAGTCGTTCTCGTGAACATTCAGCGAGCAGAACGCCTGATCCTTGAAGATTGATGGAGAACTTGTCACTAACTTTCAGATGAGAACTTGTTGACAAAGTTATTGCCACACCCCTTTTATAGTCCTGACCTCACGCCCAGACGTTTCCACATGTTTGGGCCGTTAAAGGAGTTCCTGGGAGGCCAACGTTTTAGCCAAGTAACCAAGTACTAGCATATAGAAATAAGTATATAGTGTACGTATATGGTATATATTGTATATGTACAGTATATAGAAAAACCATATTGAGTGTTCTGTTATTCTGCACAGCCAAAAGTCCCGGCTTGACTTGAACACCCCGCAAATAAATTAACAGTAAGACTGCTCTGGTATAATTCGGGGTGGTTTTTTAAAAGCTTCCCAGAACACACCTCGGTTTCAGCACTGGTAGCATAAGCTACTAAACGTATTGTTTTCTGCAGTATAATACAGTTGATTTAGTGTGAACAGTGTTTACATTGGAAAAAATTTTTCCGTAATTGTTCTGTAGATGATTTTAGTCGTATTAGGGGTTCAACTTGGAACATGTTCCCAGAGGGAAAAACAGTTGGCGTAAATAAGAATACAAAAAGGTGTACTACCTTTATGGACTTTCCTAAGGGACGAAGCAAAGAGTCATTTAGGGTGTTAAATTAAACATTGTGGAACTTTTTTTTTTTTGTTGTTTTATGACAGCGTAAATATTGTAAATCAACTTTTCAGCCTTATCAACAATTTATGTGTGTGTGCACTGTGTGTGAACCGTGCATGTGTGTGTGTGTGTGTGTGAGCAGGCTGGTGAGAGAAATCACCGGTGTCAACGTGAACATGCGGGTCGGGATCCACAGCGGGCGCGTGCACTGCGGAGTTCTGGGCCTGCGCAAGTGGCAGTTTGATGTCTGGTCCAATGACGTCACACTCGCCAACCAGATGGAGGCTGGAGGCAAAGCAGGGTGAGAGCACCACCCGTCCAGATAATTCACGCACACCATGTGGAGCTGTGATGGAGTTTTAACAAACAAGCATTAGGAAAAAAAAATGTTGAGATTTATGTCGGTATTTTCTGTCATACTCACTGTCGTCTGTAATAAAATTCCCACAGACGTATCCACATCACTAAAGCTACACTGCAGTATTTAAACGGGGACTACGAGGTGGAGCCGGGCTTCGGCGGAGAGAGGAATGTCTACCTCAAAGACAACAACATCGAGACCTTCCTGGTGCTCGGCTGCAGCCAGAAAAGAGTCAGTTGTGCATGAGTGTAGCGGTGTACAGTGGGGCCAAATGGTCTCAGAGAGCATTAAACGTAGAAAGGTTTTTTGCAATTTTGAAATAGTTTAAAGAAAATGGACTCTACACTATTTCTTGCATTGTACTGAAGCACATATTTAGAAGGATTTGAATCTGAAATGGATCATAATGGTTTGCACAAACTTGCAAAGTCCATGTGCATTCCTTCCCAACCCTGATGTACACATCACTCTGGTACAGGGTCATTCTGGGCTTATCACATCACATGATCTTTAAGCACTGCTCCAAAGTCTGATCTTTATGATCACTAGCAAAGTAAAGCATTTTCTTTTCCTGATTAGCCTCACTAACATGTGTTTTCCTTATGAAAACACAGCTGTTTAGTCTCATCACATCGTGTGTGTTGAAGTGCTCTTATTTTTTTACTTTTAACCATAACTGCAATTTCAACTGCTGATTTTTTTTTTTTTTTGGATGAAATTTCTTAACTGAGGTTCAGAACTATAGGATCCTTACAGGTTTTCCGAATGTACAGTATCAAGCAGGTTTTAACCAAATCATTGTCATCATAGTCATTTCCAGTCTCCATTCTTTAACACAAACCAATAATGCCAGGAGTAGCTCAGTGGTTAAGGCATTGGGCCAGCGTCAGAAGGTTGCAGGTTCAAACCCCACAACCACCAAGTTGCCACTGAGCAAGGACTTCAACTCTCACCTGCTCAGATATATAATGAGATAATGTAAGTTGCTCTGGATAAGAGAGTCTGCCAAATGCATAAAATGTAAATGTTTGGGGTCAGGGTTAGCTCAGTGGTTAAGGCAATGCTTCGTAATGTACAAATCCCACGACCACCAAGTTGTTCCTGTTGGGCCCTTGAGCAAGGCCCTTACCCCCCACTGCTCCGATGTATAAAGAATTTAAAAGCTTAGTCACTCTGGATAAGGGCGTCTGCTGTAAATGTAATGTAATCTTTTTGTTTTCTTTTTTTTTCTTTCGCCAGGCAGTGTAGCATGCACATGCACAATAATGGCCTCAGACTTTTGGCCCCTACTATACATCTATTAATATACGATACCATATGGCAGCAATGGGGCTTATTTGGTCTTATTTGTGTGTGCGTCACGTAGAAAGAAGAAAAGGCTATGATGGCTAAACTGCAGCGCGCCAGAGCCAACTCATCTGACGGGTTAATGCCCCGCTGGGTGCCTGATAGATCCTTCTCTAGGACCAAAGACTCCAAAGTTTTCAGGCAGATGGTGAGTCCGCCACACAAATGTACACTTTTGGCATGGTCTACTGGTTTTGATTTTTTTTTGAAAGGTAAAAGAACTGTAAAATGAAATACAAAGCTTCAGTTTTGAGGTGCATATTATGTCTCTTTTTTTTTTTTGTTTACTGATTAAAACATAAATCAAATTAATTCCAACCATTTTTTACTCTGAGATTTTGAACCTTTTTTATTTTAAAATGCATTCAGTTTCTTACCTCTTCATCCCACTTTTGCCTTTGTATGAGTTCTGAGTAATTCATTCATTCTAAATGAATCACCTGTAAAAAAAAAAAAGTCTTGAGTGAAGCATTTCACATGAAACCAAACAACGAAGGGTTTTTTTTTTTCACCTACACATTCGAAACAACAACAAAACCATCTTTTGAGCTATAACTTGTTATCTTCACTGCATTCTTAACCTGTTATTCAGGCTACAGAGGTTCTCACACCTACAGCTTTAGCAGAAGTATTCATACTTTTGATCTCTCGTTACAGCAATACAATGAGCCACGAGAAATGAACTTTTCAGATTTACTGTACTCTCCGTCTGACAAAATAAGCCTTTCATTAAAGGGAACGGATGTGTATTTTTTTTTAAAATAAATGTCCAGTGTTATGGTATCTGGTGCGGGTTTAGGTTTTCGTTCCCATCAAACCAGAGCTATTCCTGATTTAATCAGTCGACCTTGGTTTTCAAAAGATTTTCAGTTGTGACTTCTGCTCGGATGTAATGAAAACCGGCACCAATGCTGGCTCCGTTTGGATAAAATTAGACACCCTTGATTTAGATGAACCTGTGAATTCACAAGACTTAGTCATTTGAGTCTGTAGAAAGCAAGTATGAACTGTCACCTCGCTGGGTTAGGGGGGGAAATGAAGTAGTTGCTTATTATTAACCAGCGTTTCGAAAAAGATTTTATGCCTTTCAGTTTTCTTAGGCTTCCTACTTAAATAATACAG
>JAOVVA010000019.1:6186470-6207646 GCA_028565275.1 Leiocassis micropogon
AATTTCCGAAATTAGGATTATTCACCATCAGGACAGCTTTACAGGACCGACATTTTCATGTGTCTTGTGTGACAGCCATGTTCGTATCTGTGGAAATTTGTAACTCAAATGTTCATAAGTCAGGGACTACCTGTATACTGAAGCTACTGGCCTCTCTCCACCACAGGGAATATAGCTGTGCTGCTACAGTAGCTAGTGTTGACAAATAAAAATAAGACAAACAAGACAAAACATTCATATTTTTTACATTTCTTTTTTTTTTTTAACAGTTAAAAGGTGAATAGTGAAGCCAAACACTGTAGGAGTTAAGAGTCCTGCGATAATCACGCGCCCATCATAGGCGCACTTTCAGAGGGCACCCAAAACACGACCTGCTAAACTAACCGACTATCAAAATCCATCGCAAAGAACTTAATGGCAGAATATTTAAATAGGAATTTTATCACATGGCCAGCAACAATAAAAACAAGTTAAACATAATGAGCTCACTGTGGCTGTTTTACTTTAAAATAAAATCCATCCTTCTTTCCTTCTAAATATAGAATGTAATAACCCGATCATGCATGTGATTTTTGTTTTAAAAAGAAATTCAACTGCATGTATTTTATTTCAGAAACTGATGCTCTTTGGGGAATCTCACTCACAACACTCACTAAAGTTCAATAAATCCCCCCCCAAAAAAAAGGTTCCCAGATTTATCTCTTTCAGAGATCCAGTGCTAACAAGCTACTGTAGCAGTGTAAAGTCTCACGTGTAATGAATGTAATAATTAAAATGACAAGAATACGGAGATAGAGAATATACTGTAGTTTGAGTGAGTAAAAATTTAATTAGTGCACTTTTAAAAAACACATTTAAAGGCATACAGTGGTAGTAAAACTGTGTTTTGCACTGTGATGCTTAAACTTTGCTGTCCAACCATATGTTTCACACCTGTGCTGAACCAAGGGGGGAGATCGATTTGATCAGACAAGGCCACCGTCTTCCACTGCTTCTCTGGTCAGTTCTAATGCTTGCTTGTCCTTTGTAGACACTGTTGGTAATGTACCGGGGTCAGCATGGAACCCTTTGACTTGTCAATGGCCATGCAGTCCCACTATACAGCGAGCTTATCACATTTTGGATCTTTTGAAAGTTACCGATTCAAACCTGAAGCGAAAGTTAACACATCATGTGAAAGTCTTATACGAAAAGCTGTACAAGAGTCGGTTTCCCTCGGAAAAACTTTTCAGGCACAGTGGCACTAGGATGATTTAAGCTTTTGTGCTCGCATACAAAAAGTTTTGGTTATATATTTCTTGCCAAACATAAGATGTATTTATTGCAAAAGCATAACTGTCAAATCTACGAATAACTTCACAATCGAGGAATTTACAACAAACTATGTTTACAAACATTATTAAATTAAATATCATTTATGTTATAATATTAATCTCATTCAACTAATGTGGTTGTTTATATGTTCTATTGGACCCCCACCCAAATAAACAGGCAGTCCGATCTCATCATACAGGGCCTCAATACAGAGTAACACCTAGTTTAAAAAAATTTAAGCTATTAAATAGTAAACTGCTAAAAAATGATAAGTGAAATATTCTTGAATCTAGCCAAACTTCTATAATTTCTTAAAATAAGATTGCACCAAACAAGATGGACAATTATTAATCTTATTTCTAGTCTTGCATTCTAAAATTGCTGATGCTAATTTTAGGAATTTATTTCTTAAAATAAACAAAATTGTCGGCCAATAGTACAAGATGTTTCGGAAATTTGCTTCCATCCATCTATAGTAGGAACCTGTAGTCCAACTAGGGTCCGTGGAAGCCAGACACACACATTCACCCACTATGGGCAGTTTGGAAACGCCAGCTAGCCTAATCCGCATGTCTTTGGACTGTCGGAGCAAACTGGAGAGAAATAAGCTTAATAATCTTTTATTTGGTTTGTTGTAATCTTATTTTAAGAAATGGTTTCCGAGCTGGGTTAATAACGACCTTCCTAAAAACTGGCCTTTCCCCCCCCCTATAGGCTAGAGAGTCAAGGCGTTAGAACACTGTATACTCCCATGTACATCTCCACTTCTTCAGCAATTCTAGCGGCAGAAAAATCCTACAATTCTAGCGGCAAACATAACAACAACAACAACAACGAATTTCTAAATGGATTTGCGACCAGTTCTCATGGCTTTATCATTACTAGAAATCATTTGAATTGCCCTTTGCATATCAAGTCCATTAAAAAAAAAAAATGCAGGTCACAAACTTTTAGTTGGACATGACCAGTGTTGGGGGACGTTACATTTTACAACTAATTACATTTCAAAATTACTGTCATTCAGTTACATTACAACATTACCTTCTGATGAAAGTAACTAGTTAGCGTACTTTTCCGTGGCACAAAATGAAGACTCCTTTGTGATTCCTAATGCATGTTGTTTTAGTCAAGACCTCATTGGTAAACCACTAACAGCAGAAATAACAGACACAATGCTCCATCTACAGTCCTTAATTGTACAGCCTTACATATAGGAAAATGTAAAAGTGGCTATTCTAGTACATATTCCCAGAGGTTTCAAGTTATGGCACTACTGGTATATAGTCCTAAATCACATACTGTACTTAAACATAAACACATTTCAAATTAAAGGAATAGGCTTTTAAAACACATATATACATAAATGATTTAAATTAAAGTGCACATGCTTTTAAAACACAGTGTGTGTGTGTGTGTGTGTTCAGTTCTAACAGAATCACTGTTGTCTGTGTCACGGGTTACTTATATCGTCTGAGTACTAAAATGGCGGACCTAAGACGTTAGATTACTCGTTACATCAAAAAGTAATCCAAGTACTCTAACACGTTACTTTGTAACCCAACACTGGTCATGACAATGCCACCCTCAGCCCCAGATGTGAGAGGCTCTTTGTTCTAAGAGAAAAAAATAAAACATCGGTGCTTTCACTGTCAGAAAATAAAGAACTGGTTTAAAATTGTTCACCAGCTCCAAACTGGTTTCAGAACTGTGTTGGTTTTAATGGGTATGAGAGTAAAATTGCACATGCTTCATTTTGTATGTGTTATTTGCAACATTTGTGCTACACTTTCACACTTATTTGAAAGCAAGTTTTTTTCTTTTTCTTTTGCTCACCGTTTTCAGAAGAGCATTTTTGCTCAGCATGTTTCCGTTTCTTCATGAATTTTCAGAGCCTTTGGAGAATACACTAGCTCTATATCTGTCCTGTTAAGAGTCCTCTGGCTTTGCCACAGGGATCAGCATTGGTTAATGTTTAGAAAACTTTTTTTGTTTTTGTTTCATGTATCTGCTTTGCTGTAATATTTTTCCAATCCTCGGTCTGGTCTGCTAAAATGCTTTGCTCAGTATGTATCTGGACAACAGTCCTCCCCTGTTCCTGTGTGGGGGGGGGTGTGGGGGTGCAGGTCGGCTCTACCCGCTTGGATCGCTCTCCGTTCCCGAAATATTACTGACCTCCTGTTGAAAGAGGCAGGGATGCAGAAACCAAGGGAGGAGGTAAAAAGGAGTCGAGGCAGGGGGAAAAAAAAGGGAAAGTTGTCAGAAGAACATTCCGGTCTCGCTGCGACTTCAAAAGCTCCCCTTCCCCAGGATATTAAGCGACTGTGATGAAAAATTTAGCGAGCGTTAAATAAGGCGCTTTGAAGTGATCTGTTTTGGCTTAGCAGTCTACGAATTTCCGGAGCCCCTCTGCTATCGTCAGCATGTAGAATAAAAAAATTAAATAAAATAAAATCTACAAAGTCCAGGATTCGGGCACAAATTGACAACACACCAGTATTAACATTATACTTGCTTTATCAGGCCTTCTTGTGTTTTTCTCCTCCATTGCTGGTTTCTGTTGCTTGTGTGTTGTTTTTTTTTTTTTTTATAAAAACAAGCTGCGTTTAGTCAGGACTCAGGGAACACAGTTGCAGGTGATGTTGGGACAAAGACCACGGCCGTTCGTTTTCATATTGCTTATAAAAGTCCGGAGATGAGTGGAGGAGGTGAAGGAGGCGGTGATGGTGGTTGCGGTAAAATAAATCAGAACCACTAATACCTTTTGGTGAAGCTTTGCAGCAGTTTAGATCTCATTTTTGTCTGTTTTTTCCCCACTTTTGATTATTACTTTAATTGTAATCCTTTATTGGAGCGGCCTGCACTAAAGGGAGTTATTATCGGTTTGGGGTCTCGAGGCTTGGAGATAATTTAACGTTATTGAGGAAGATGGCCACTAGGATAAGTTGGCCTAGATGTAAAGAGTTCTTTTTTTTTTCTTTCTTTTTTTTTCTTCTGTGTTGTGATTGGTTACAAGAATTCAGTTTCGTCTATGATTGGTTAGATGTGAATTGGCGAGCTAATCTTCAGCAAGAGACCAAGTAGATGAAGGTCAAAAGTAAACACAGGTGGGAGAGAATTGTTCTCAGGAGTTTACCGATCAATAAAGGAAGCTAAATTTCTTTCCGGAAATTTGAGTCAAATGATGACTAATAATGATTTTGATTTATACATATTGCCTTTGTGTTTTTTTTGTTTTTTTTTTGCACACATTTTAAACGCATTTCCCCAATTTTCTTTTTCATGCTGTAAAGCTGCTTTATGACGCTTACCATCGCTATACAGACAGTCCCCGACTTACGAACGAGTTCCCTTCTGTAAGTCAGACTTTTTCTCAAGTCTGTCAAAGTGAGTCTTGTATGCCGTCGACACAAATACTGGGTGGTATATGCAAATATACCACCTGTATGATTTATAGAAGAACTCCACCTTTTTTCCCACCTCAAATGCAAACATATGCATGCAAATATAAAGCGTACCAATCCACTTGACTAAATCTGTCCCCTTTCCCAACATTTCCATCATGTGGCCAAAAACTATAACCTGCACCCAAGGAAATGAATCTGACATGTCAAATGTAACGGTGTTGTCTCCGCAACTTTAAATCGTGAGGGGAATTCCGGGCTCTATTTTTGTCTTAGAGCTGTTTTCCACTGTATTGGACTGTGAACTCTGTTTTGTCGAGGATTTTCTGAAATTAGGAAGATTTACCATCGGCACAGGTTTACAGGACGGTCATTTTCTATCATCGTGCTCCCGGACTGATTCATTGAAACCGGTGAGGCCGACTGATTTCTCTCACACCCCCACACGCACACACAAACAGTATACCAGATTTTAGACATTTTATGCATTCACTTACACACTGAAGTATATATTGTTATATTGTATATAATTGTAAATATTGGTATCCGGTTCACGGCAGTGTCTATTTTTTTTTTGGTACAACACACGTGAGCTACGTCCGTGATTAAACTGGAAGTAGAATCGTGGTCCGTTCGTATCTGTGGAAATTCATAACACGAATGTTTGTAAATCGGGGACAACCTGTATAAATAAAACTGATTTGAATTGAGTTCATGTTACCTCCACATGGGGCACACGTACGCAGAAAGTATATAGTTATTCCAATAATAGAGAAATGATCGGGTCAAGTGTTTACATGGCTAATATTTATCTTTTGAATAGATGATCAAAGCTTTACACCACTGCCATTCTGACTGGAAATTCATTTTGATCTGGTTGGATCAGGTCAAACTGAGTTGATTACATGATGAAGTTCAGGGCAGGGGGCAGGGGTAGCTTAGTGGTTCAGGTGTTGGACCACTGATTGAAAGGTTCTGGGTTCAAACCCAAGCACCACCAAGTTGCCACTTAATCCTTAACTGCTCAGATGTACAGTGTAATGAGGTGAACAAGTGTCATTTTCATGTAAGCCGCTCTGGATAAGGATGTTCGCCAAATTCCTTGAATATTTTATTTAGATTTGGCTCTTGTTCTGATTATTTATGGAATATTAGGGTTCATGTAAACTTCGGTATTAGGGATGAGAATCACCCGGGACCTCTAGATATGATATCATGATACCGGGTTGCTGATTCGCTTTGAATTGCAATCTTGTAGGTATCATCATTTTATAACTGTCCAGATTCAATATAATTTTTCCCTCTAGATTTTCTTACAATTCTAAACGAACTTGGCAAACAATTTGCTTTGGCAAATTCCCACCGCCCACTAGTGGGGAATAATACTAGTGGGAATAGTTCACTACTAGTGCACCATCTGTATGATTTATAGAAGAACTGCACCTTTGTCCCACCTCAAATGCAAACATATACTCACTCACTTACTCACTCATCTTCTATACCGCTTTATCCTGTATTCAGGGTCGCGGGGGGCCTGGAGCCTATCTGAGGAGACTTGGGGCACGAGGCAGGGTACACCCTGGACAGGGTACCAATCCATTACAGGGCACACACACACTTGTGTGTGCAATTTGGAAACGCTAATTAGCCTAACCTGCATGTCTTTGAACTGTGGGAGGAAACTGGAGTACCCGGAGGAAACCCACCAAGCACAGGGAGAACATGCAAACTCCATGCACACAGAGACGGGAATCGAGCCTGGCTGGGAATCGAACCCGGACCCTGGAGGTGCAAGGGGACAGTGCTAACCACTACACCACCGTGCCGCCTGCAAACGTATACAAAAAAAAGAAAGGAAAAAAATGAAAAATTATTTTGCAATCATCAAAATCACGATACATCACATTCCCCTCCATCTCTAGCTGCTATTGTCTTCTTTACATCAGAATCCTTTATTGTCAGTATTCAATACAAGCTTATCGTCTAAAAGTGTATACTGGGTGTTTGTGTGCACCTAGCATAATTTCTTTTCTCCCTTGCCCAGTCAGTGTAGAACTCCTTAGACTGAGTTTTATCATTACGTTGGATTATCAGGTTACAAGGAAGATTTCACACTCACTGAGTCCTCTCGTGAGCCTGCTTGACATGTGTTTTTTTTTTTTTTTTTTTTTTGTGGAATAAGAAGCAGGCCTGGTAACCGTTCCTATTATAGACACATCATCTGCACTTTTTGCTTGTTTTAAAAAAAAAAAAAATTTTTTTTTTTAAGAGTTCCACTTGCATGGCTCGAGCTCTCTGAGTCTACTTAATGACACAGGAAGGGCTTTATTGTTGCTGTGTTGCACTTTTCTTTCCCCTCTGTCTCTCTTTCTCTATCTCCCTCACTCTCCCTCCCTCCCTCTGTTTCAGGATCCTTGGAGGACTCTGTATGAATTCTCACTGTCATGTCCAAGGACGAGCGTCGCAGGGTCAGCTAATTGCTTTTATGTTTATGATTTCACGTTAGATTTATCGTGCGTGCTCGGATCACTTTTTCGATGGCTGCAGATGCCGGCTGCAGAAAATGAGTTTACGGCTTGCTCAGGCCTCTCTCGCTTTAGCACAGGTGGCTCTTTTTGACTCACTACACATCGCTAATTCGAGGTGAATCATCTCTTTTTTTTCTTTTTTTTTTCCTGTAAAAGCTTTGCTTTGTTGTCAGGCTTTTCCCCCTTTGTGTGTGCGGTAGAATCCCCTCTCAAACCTCTTGTTTGTTTACTGGTATGAGACACTCTTGACACAATTGATGCATGACACAAAACCATAATTCTCAGTTTCCTGTTTGAACTGAGAAATGGCTTTTCTATGAAACCTCGTGGCTTTCCTCTGACTCTCTGATGCATATCTGCATGAATTATTTGGACTCTTTTATATTTTCCAAAAATTGCTCTTTTTTTTTTTTTTTTTTTGATGTTACTGATTTTTTTTCTTTTTTTTCCTCCCCTTTTTCCTTTTCTCTCCCCCCGTTGCACTTTGAAATGCATGGGATGATAGTGATGACTGGAGTCCAGATTTCTTATTATTCTGTGTTTTTTTTTTTTTGCTTTTTTTTGTGTCCTCACTTGGACCGGATCAATGAATCAGCGAATCCTCAGGGTCCAGCTGCAGCAGATTTATGGCCGGACATCTCTCCACATCATCAAAAGCCTGTTTATTTCCTAATTTTCAGTTATAATTCTGTTGTCTTTTCTGTAATACTGAATGACTCTTGACATACTTCCGATCAGGAAATCGAGCTTGTTTTTTTTTTTTCTTGAAATCTGATAATGTAACAGGTTTGAGTACGAAAGGAACAACTTCCTTTTTAACATTTCAGTTTTATTATACAAACCGATTTCTCACACCTTAATGCATGTACACTACTAAGTAAGGATTTGTACACAACATAAAAGATTTGACTTTTTTTTAAACCAATTAAAAGCCTTATATTGACTGCACATGTAGCCAAATTATATGAGGATGAATCAAATATTATCCGCACTCTGGTTGTTGAATTAATTTACTTACTTTTAGGAAAGACAAATACATCCTTGCTTTTAAATACACTTTGTCCATCAGTCAACAAACTTTCTCGTTCCCTCGTAAAAATTCAGGCTGAGCTGCGAGCCACGAATGTACCGCTGTCTTCACTTTTTCATCGGAAGTGAATCATCGTCCTCGTATGGCTGCTTTCAGGGGACCAAACAGGTGAAAGTTAGATGGAGAGAGAGAGAGATCAGGACTATAGGGAGGGCGCTTTGACACCTCAAAACTAAGTTCCTGCAGAGTGTTGACAGTGTCTGCATGTCAACGCCTTTGAATAGCGGTCCTCTGCATTGCCTCTCACTTTAACGAGCACTGTTGGCTGTTGAACCTTTTTCTTCCTGTTAGTCTTCCAATACGGGCCCCTGAGAATCCCAGAAAACTGTAAGCATCGATTTTCCAGCTAATGGTTGAATTAGTTAGTGGAACAAATCCACTGATGAATTTAGTACCTTTTATTTAGAGGAAATAAAACTGCTTAGGACATTTATTTGTTTGTTTGTTTACCAACCATATAAATCAAGTGGAATTGGAACTTAACCAGTGAAAACACTAAAGTATGACCTGCTAAACTCAGCAATGATGACTAGGGAAAACTCAAACTTGCTGAAATAGCTGTCCTTGTCCCTGTCCTCATCTACAATTATTGTTTCTGCCCCTGTCCCCATCCCTGTCTCCATCCCTGTCCCTGTTCTTATCCCTGTCCTCATCTCCATTCTTGTTTTTGCCCTTGTCTATTTCCTTGCTGCTCTTCCTGTCCTTGTCCTTCTCCCTGGTCCCTGTCCTCGACCTCATTCTTGCCCTTCCCCCTGTCCTTGTCGTTCTTCCTGGCCCCATCACACTCCTCGTCTCCATTGTTGTTTAAGCCCTTGTGTACATACTTGCTGCTCTCCCTGTCCTTGTCCATCTCCCTGGTCCTGTCCTTGTCCCCATTCTTGACATTCCCCCTGTCCTTGTCGTTCTCCCTGGACCCATCACTCTCCTCGTCCCTGTCCTTGTCTCCATTCTTGTTTATGCCCTTGTCTACTTCCTTGCTGCTCTCCCTGTCCTTGTCCATCTCCCTCGTCCTGTCCTTGTCCCCATTCTTGACATTTCCCCTGTCCTTGTCGTTCTTCCTGGACCCATCACTCTCCTCCTCCCTGTCCTTGTCTTCATTCTTGTTCTTTTTCATGTCTATATCCTTTCTTCTCTCCCTGTCCTTGTCCCCCTCCCTGGTCCTATCCTCGTCCCCATTCTTGACATTCCCCCTGTTCTTGTCATTCTTCCCGGCCCCTATCACTCTCCTTGTCCCTGTCCTCGTCTCCATTCCTGTTCTTGTTCATCTCCATATCCTTGCTGCTCTCCCTGGCCTCATCCTTCTCTTCGTCCTTGTCGTGCTCCCCGTCCTAATTCCTGTCCCCATCCCTGTATTGTTGGTCTCCCTGTCCCAGTCGCTGTCCCCATCCCTATCCCCATTGCCGTTCCTGTCCTTGTCGTGTCCCTAAGCCCACTATTCCGCTCTCTGGCCCTGCTGTCACTCTCCCTGGCCTCGTTGCTCTCCATGGCCCCCATCCTTGTTCCTGTTGCTGTCCCAGTCTTTGTCCCCATCCCTCCCTCCCTCCCTCCAGGCCTTTTCTGATGACTTCTAGACAACTCGTGCCATGTGACTCTTTAATAGAATGCTCATAGCCTTGTGGGAAAAGCTCGATTCGATTTGTCAGATGAGTCAAAAGTGATGATCAGGAGAAGGGCCAGGGGTCAAGAACCCGTGACTTTGGCTTCTGTTTGAGTCACTGCTGACTAGTAACGCAGGGAAAAAATTCCTTCCAAGCATCTCGCTGTCGGTTATTCTCATTCAAGCAGAAAGTGATTGTTCATTGTGTCTTAATCTATGGTTTTCTTTTCGCTTAAAAGGGCATATTAAATCTTTTTTTCTTTTTTCTCTCTCTGCCTGATGCACCATCCATTATTTCCTTGATTTCCCAACTGTGTTGGACGTCATAGCTGGGCGTATTAATTATTAACATAATTGTACAATTATGTAGTGTGTATTTGTCTTCTCAGTGCTTTGTAATATAAAACTGGTTAGAACTGGTCTGACATGAAGTTACAGTTCAGTGTTTTGTCACATTCAGTCTGTCAGCTATTGACACATCATCCCTTTTACTTATGTATTCCCTTTTCTTTTTTTTTTGTACTGGCTTCCTATGAATGCTTTGTGATCACACACTGATTTAAGCCTCTGATTGTGCTCGGTGAAACCTCCTAGGGACTTTAGTTTTATTTCTCTAATAAACGCATTTTTAAAAAGAAACCCTTTATTTGAAGTCTGGGATCCAGGCAAATGTAATTCCTTTGAATTTCTACTTCAACTTTTATATGTAGCGATCAATCCAAGCGGAACGGTTAATACAGATCTATAATTTCCAATTCGCCCTGGCTGTGTTATGACGTGTTTTGCATGAGAGACGTCGGAAATATGACACATATTCGATCGCGGCACGTCTGTGCTTTTCAAACGCTCGGAAAGGCTTCTTGTTCAGCTTTTTTGTAAACCCGTTGCCAACTTTGTAATTACCGGAGTCTGATATTATAAGTTTCCTCCTTGCCTTATTTGTATGTTGGAGGAAGCTCTAAGAAGAGCAGACATGTCAGAGAGAAAGAGAGAGACAAGAGAGAAGAGAGGGGAGACTCGAAGTCTCAAGCTGCCTCTCCTGTCAGGCGCGCACACACACACACACACACACACGTCCCACTCAGCCTCCAATGTCACTTTCAAGGCATAATTACCCCAAGTTGTGTTGATTAGTATAAGAAGCAATTATGCCAGTTTTTCCGCTGCAAATGAGGAGACGTGATGGCCCTCTGATTGACAGGAAACATCCCTGCTTTAATAAGTAAACGACTATGGTAATGCAGGTACTGAGACCCTTTCACATGTCACCACTTTTTTTTTTTTTTTTTTTTTTTTCAATCCCGGCCCTGTCCTTCTGACTTTAATGAATACGTGTTTGTGTGTGTGTGTGTGTGTGCCTGAAGGTTTGTTCTCTCTGTGTGTGTGTGTGTGTGTGTGTGTATATTTCTACATCTTGTCAGCAGGGAGGCCTCGACTTAACACAGGACACTGATTCCTGACCCGTTTTGATCGAACGACAATAAGAGAAACGTCTTTGTTGTGTAAAAACCCAGATTTTTTTTTTCCTCGTCTCACTTTAAAGCAATTATTCATTTAAGTCTGGGAATCAGAGAAGAACGATTTGTAATTGACACGTTGGGAATGTTCCTTATCGGCCTGCGCGGTAAGTTATTAGCTGCTAATTCATCCACCGACTCCCCTGCAGCGTCAGTTATTTGTTTAAATGGAGGGAATCCCATGGTGCGTTTGTAACTACATTTCTAAAATAATTATTTAACGTTACACGCTGGCTTTTACTGCTTATCGGTTGAGGGATATTAACACAGGAAGAAGCAGGAGTTGTTTACGTGTCTACGCAACTCCTAAATTCAAGGTTAATTTATATACAGTATGTATATACCCCGAAGTCAAGTTTGGTGTTTTGTACCCGTCTCTAAGGGTTATAGGGTGGATAAACTAGTGCTCATCTAGCAGAACAACTTGGAAAGTAGTTGCACATATTCTTGTTTTAATATCATACACGGCTTGGCCAAAAGGGTCACATTTTTTTCGTTTCGCTTTGAGCAAAGAAATCGACTAAGAATATCTGAAAAGACTAGGATGATTGGGTTAACGAGTGTCCAGTGCCTTATTAAAACCTGGAAGGATAATGCTGAATCGTCCATCTCGCGAAATAAAGTACATGGATGTAAAAAGATCATGACTAGAGATCACTTAAATGTGGCATTGTTTAAAAAATTAAATAAAAAAACATGATGAGGACTTGCAGAATTGGGGACTGTGTGGCCATAAGAAAACCACAAATTAGTGAGATAAATAAAGAAATGCTTCAATTTGGAGATTAGGGAGCATAAAGGTTGGACTTTGGAGCAATAGAAGAAGGTCATATACTGTAATCTGATAAGTCCAGATTGACCCTGTTCAAAAGTGGGGGGCGTGTCAGGGTAAGAAGGGAAGCGCATGAAGTGATCATGCCTTGTGCCCTCTGCAGGCAGTGTTATGATCTGAAGTTACTTCAGTTGGTCAGGTCTATGCTCAGCAAGCTCATGTGGCAATAAAACCAAGTCAGCTGACGACCTGGAGACATTGAATGACCAGGTTGCTACAGTACATCTGTTGAAGTTTTCTTCTCTGATGGCACGGGTATATTCCAGAACATAAATTGTGAAAGAGCGGGGCTGGGAGCATGAGGAATCAGTTTCACACGTGACCTGGTCACCACATCGTGTAGCCGCAATCAAAGCTAAAGGCGCCCAAGTGAAATCTTATTGTGTACTGAGGAGGAGTCAAAAAGGATCAGCACTCCGCACCGGATGTCTCCCCAGTCACTACTGTGCAGGTGTGTACTGTACGTGTTATATCAGATCAGTTCATTTGTAGTAACTGCGGTACGAGCAGAAATGGATGCACCAGTTGTGATTTGACCTGAAGAAGAGCATCGTGCAGGGTTTCGTTTTTGGTGGTCAGAGGGTGTGACCGGTGTCGCTGTATGGAGAAAGTGTTGAGTCGTGAAGAAGTTTGCATGAATAGATGGAGAAGTTAAAGGAAGGATGCACAAGTGTTAGTAATAAAGAAGAAGCTAAATATCCGCACACTTCTGTCGACACTCTCCACAAACTTTGTTTTGAGGTGTTTCAAGGATTTCCTTTATAAAGTTTTATCTTATCTTAAAGCGAAGGAATGTGATAGCTTGTTGATAGATGGACAAAGAGTGTTGAAAAGCGAGGAGATTATGATGAAAAAGTGATGTATTTTCCTTTTCTAAAAGTAAATTAAAATAACTTCTACAGCAAGAATGTAGAGATACAAACATATATAATTTTTCCCCCAGGAATTGTAGTTCTTTGCTTTTTTTGCTTTTTTTTTTATTTTTAGAATTATTTAAATAGTTTTAATTACTCCTACTTGTACTATTTTTTTGTTGTTGTTTGTTTGTCTCGTTTAATGCACCCCAGAATGTATATTTTCCACCCCTCGGGTGTTTTTTGTTCCGCAGTAATGGTTCTTTAAAAGCAAAGACGGTTCACTGGTTTGCAGGAGATATATATATATTTTTTCTGGCTGTGCGAAATGCCACCGATGTTAGACCTCGACTCAAACGTACCATGTAATTCCAGAGGTATCACCCATAAGCACGGGCAGTAAAAAAAAAAAAAAAAAAAAAGGCTTTTGCTAAACTCCATGTAAACTCCCGTTCTCAAGGTTATCGTCAGATTTGCTTTGGTGGTGCGGCGTACTGCATCTCAGACACTATCGGGTGTTGTGTAGCAACAGCCGTCACTCTGACTTCCTGTCTCGAATGGCAATACGTCAACATACCAAATCAAATTCCAGCTCTCAAGCCGTTTCATGGGGACTTTAAGTTAGTGCACGCTGGGGAATGTAAGCGACCCATAGGTAGGTGACGCTGGTACCGAATTTAATTAAACTTCCTCCTGTTATTATTATATTATATTATTTTTTTCTTCCCCGGCTATATCCCGGAGTTGGACTCCTCGATATGTTAGAAGCACTACGTGGATTAGATCATAAACAGCCTGCACTTCTGTTTCTCTTGTTACACTAAGCACACCATACCCATGTGTGTGCTGCTGCATAAATATAATGGGATCATTCGCACCAGCACTCACAATCCCAGCTGTAATTTATATGGATTGAATGAGTGCTGCATTGTGGAAAAGCACGAGTGGACCAAACACTCATTTGTCACCTCTAATAAATGTTGCTATGTAAATTATGAAGTTATGCTTCAGACATAAATGCACTTTATTTCAGTCTCTTAATGCAGAGGCCCCTTGCCAGCACATTAAGAGACTGCATCTGGGAAGGGAGGAGGGGAAAACATAAAAATTCAGTCTGTTTTTATAATCAATAATACGCACAAAAGGCCTGAGATGGGGGGGGGGCATTATAAAATATCTGAAGTCTAGTTCATAAATTATTGCTGGAAAACTGGCTTGTACACTAAAAATGTAAATACATTAATGTTGTTAATAATAAAGTGACTAATAGTTCTATCAGGACTGTAATAGCAGTTTAATGAAATATGGCAGCATGAATATATTACAGTTTCGCTCTAAAACGGGAGCTCCCGGGACATTTATCAGTGTCTTTTCAAACATAATATTTTGATTTTGTTCAGCTAATTGCTTCTATTTTTTTTTTTTCCACTCTCACCCCACATCATCTTTCGTGAAATGAAAAAAAAACAAAAACCACATAATGGATATTAATTAATAATTGTCAGTTTTTCTTAGTTTGATGTAATGAGAGAGAAACGCTAATAGGATCCATGTTTCTGTGTGGCACGGAGAGATTACGGCTTTATCAGTCCCAGAAAAATGAGCAGCAGTAGATTAACATCTTAGACGCATTCGAAGGGAAAAAAAAGTTTAATTACAACAGGTATGGTAAAGTCCTCGGGAGTAAAGTCGGTAATACAAAGACGCGGGCATTGTAGAGGGTTGTCCTGGATGGCACAACAAATTTCTCGCAAAGTAGCATCAGAAAATGGATGTATTTTACCTGGTCTTTCCATTCATTTACAGTGTCTTGTGCACAACTTATGGTGCGTCTTGTCCGCTGCAGCCTTGTGCATGAGCACTAGAGGCTGCTGGAGACTGATGTTATGCTCCTGTCTCAGGATTTAGTATTGGCACGGCCACTGCACAGCGCCAGACTATCCGTCACAGGGTTTGGCTCAATACGTTCAGCCCTTCGCTCTAGCTTACTATTTTCAGCCTCTCGATCATAGTCCTGTATCCCAGGTCCTAGCGTGGCATCCTCAGTCCAGCAGTCCTGGCTTTTCACAGTACATCAATGTCCTGGTTTAATATCCTCAGACCATCCGTTATGGCACAATGTCTCTAGAGGTTTAACGCTGTCTCTATACTCTTAGGTCGAACCCCAAAGTGGTAGATCCCCAAATCATCCGCTACGTCTTTGATCTCTCAGTCCTAACCTGGTGTCTTTAGATATCCCACTCCTAACTCGCCCCCAGTCCTTTAGTAACTTGCTAATCCCCAGAAACTTGGTAGTAGCTCTGTATTCCACATCCTTGCATTATGGCCTCAGACACCAGGTCCTAACTTTACATAATCAAGAGAAAGATGTAGTTTTGCATCTTGATACGATCAACCTTGTTCCATTTCTTGCAATTCATGTTTCGCTCCCAGACTTTCTGTACCCTCAGATCCAGGCCTACGTCTTCCACGGCTTCAAGATCCTCAGTCGTAGCCCAAAATATTTATCTAATCTCTACACATTTATTCTTAGGCTCAGAATCCTCAGTCCTAGCTTTGCTTTCCAGTCCAAGCATAGTATCTCTAGACCTTGAGTTGTAGTTTCTTAGTGCTTGTTCCATATCTTACCAGCCCCTCAGATACAGTATGCTGCAATCAAACCTTAGATCCAAACTATCACCTGTTCTGTCCAAGTCTGGTATACAGTATTTAACCCTTCTTCTTCTGTTTGGTTTATTAACTGAAGAACCTCGGTCTACAGCCTTCAAGTTTGGTTATACTGTACATCTCAGAAAGTCAGTACTTGTCCTACATCCCTTGATGGTTTTCAACCTGTTGGTCATGGAGAGAAATCTTCTGCCTCTTGGCCTTCGCCCAGTTTTTCAAGACCTTCAGTCCTGCTCTAGTACCACCAAATATTCAGTCATCCGTCATCATCTCTTAAATACTTCTGCATTTTCCCATGTCCCTGAAAAACAATTTTTTTAATGATCCTTATGAAAAAAGTCTTTGCATGGACTTGCTTATAGGAAATGCCTGTTGCCTCTGGGCTCTAGTTATATGTAGTATGACCGCTTCCCCATCATATTAATTGAGGCAACCTTGCACCGTTTTAATGCTGTTGATGGAAGTCCATGCAAAGCTCTGTGGAACACACCCTGCTCCCATGTGTCGTGCGATCAGCTCCTAGATCAGCAATAATAATAAAAGGCTGCAGTTAATCCTTTCAACCTAGAGGTGTGTCTGCAGACTCGTCTATGGAGTAGACAGTGAGCGAGTTTATCCGTTTATCCGTGGCAGTCTGTTGTTAGGATTTATGCTTGAAGGCAGTTTAGTGTGGGCGTTATACTAGTTGTTGGGAGGAAACCGGCGGAAACTTTGGAGATTTCTAATCTTTAGTGGGCTTAATTGGACCCCAATAAACCATCTTTTGTTAAGTTTATGCTTCTTTATGAATGAATTATGTTGGGGAACGGCTCGGTACCAGAAATGTTTTGCAGTGTCAACTCAAATTATAGCCAGCTACAGTTCAAAACAGCACTCAATGGTTGCCCACAATGCCCTCTGCATGCAATGTAACTGACACCTTTTACACCTGATGTCCCTTAACAAACAACTCACTTTAAAAAACGAACCTCTTCCTTCACATACTGTACAACATCCCTGGTCTTTTCAGTCCTCCCTGATCCTGCGTCTGCACCAATTTAACGTTTTTACGAGACCAAATTTGGCCTAGCCGTTTCGGACATTTCTGTACCTCCCTGGCAGCGTGTGTGTGTGTGTGTGTGTGTGTGTGTGCGCGGGAGGAGAAGCAGTGAGAGGGAGAATGCTGATCTCTCCTCCAGGAAAACAAGCCATTGTGTTTTTCCTCAGTCAAGGTCGGCAGAAAATGTCAGAGCAGGTGTGCGTCTGTCAGCGAGCGGCCTGCCAGCGCAGCCCCTGCACTCTCACATGCCATGCTGTCACACCGGAGCGGTTCATATGCACATACGGGCCGGTATTACCCCTGCTCTCTCTAAAACCACTGGTCACAAGAAGTTCACTCACCTGCTGTACGCAAACAGCTTCACGTGACGTGACTGCAAAGTGACGGGGTTGACCGTTTGTTTTGTCTTTTGTTCTGTTCTGTATATCAAGCATCACGACGACGTCTTTAAAAAAAAAAAAAAATATATATATATATATATATCTTTTATAAATTTCTATATTTTTAAAAGTATATTAATGCTTATACGTTTGTTTTATTTTAAGTGTTATTTTAAAATTAAAAAATGAGAATTTCTTTGCACAAAAAATAAACAAATAAAAAAAGGTGTAAAAAAAAAAAAGTGCAAGTTTTTGTTCCCATTTTTTTCTATTTCCAAATGCCTTAAAAACTATTTTTCAATATGAAATTTAATCCAATCAAACTACCAGATTGTAGTAGTTATTAAAAATGCTTAAATGTTATTAATAAATAAAAAAACCCACAGAAATATTTTATTTAATTCATCCATATACCAATATTATATCATATATCATTATATATCGTTATATAATTTCATAATTCAATATTAGTCATTTAAAAAATTACAATTCTAAAAAATTATTAATTCGATTTCTCATGTATAAAAATTTGTACAAATCATGAAAATATAATCCAATTAATTACAAGATCTAGTAAATAAAGTAGAATAAAATATATAATACAATAGGAATGAAAGAAGTATTTTTTATATGCACAATTTAAATTTGGATTAAAAAAAAAAACTAGATTTCCTTTT
Organism: Leiocassis micropogon; assembly: GCA_028565275.1. Taxonomy (NCBI): domain Eukaryota; kingdom Metazoa; phylum Chordata; class Actinopteri; order Siluriformes; family Bagridae; genus Leiocassis; species Leiocassis micropogon. Next base: position 6,204,367 of record JAOVVA010000019.1, read on the forward strand.
TTTTCTTTTAAAATTAAGCGATTAGTAATCTGACGTATTAATTTTAATATATAATATAAATATATGAAAATGACTGCAAATCATGAAGATATAATACAATTAATTAGAATATCTAGTAAATAAAGTAAATAAAGATAAAAAGATATAATTAAATAGGAATATAATTAATAAGTTACATTTTAATGTACACTTTAAATTAAAAAAAAAAAAAAATGAATCAGTGCTATATAATCACGAAGGTTACGTAAAGCCTGCACTGTTACAGTAAATACACACGAGATTAATGTGTCTATTAGTAATCTGACATATTAATTGTCCTTGATGGCTGTGATTTCCGTACGGATTCCGAGAAACCATGATTTGTTTAGAGCGCTCGCTCGGTTCTCAGAACTTTCAGCCTCGTCCTGGTTAGTTCTCTTGTCGTTACTCAAGACGTTGTTTCATCCACGAGCGCTTGAGTTCCTCACATCGGTCAGAACTCTACCATGAATGCGTTATGGTCTGTTTGGGAGCCGTTCCAGAGCTGTAATTGTGACTGAATATTTGACAGAAAATTTGGGTTGTCTATTTATTATTATTATTATTATTATTATTATATTTATTTTTTTTAATGTGCCGCTTCCTCCAGTTAGCTGTGCATTTCTCTGAAACTCAAAGAATGACACCTCTCGTTGTGAGTCACCAAGTGTAAATCAGAGTTTCATCTCACAGGTTATCTCTACATCTTCTGGTTTTTTTGGTGAAAAAGGGAAAAAAAAAAAGATACGCTTTGAGTGATGCAGGTTATCTTCGGAATTGAGGGGTTTCAGTTCGAGAAGAAAGGTCTGGGATCCTCCCTGCGCCCAGGAGCCAGTACCCTGCACTGATCATGCGCCTCTGATTGCGGGTTGAGTATGTCTTTAAATGTGAGCTCTATTGTCCCCGTTGCTCTAATCAATCTTGACAGCTTTGACTAATGCGAAAAGCCTGGCAGGCCTGCCGGTTCATCCTGATGTCGTGTTGTGCGTTTCGCCGCAGTGCCGCATGTGACCAGTAGATGGTGATAGTTGTCTTCTGAGGCTCAGCTTTAAGAGACGGTCTGTGAGTGCGGTCTTTCTCATCGTCTGGCTTGTAGTTCTTCGTCTGTCTTGTTTCCCGTCTTCCTTCTTGGCTTCAGTTCCTTCACTTTACTAAACTTTAATACTTTCCTAAACTTTTTTTTTTTGTGTTTTAGTTTTAGAACAAAAAAAAATTTTAATCTCTAAATCCCCCCTCTCTCAATTTTTTCACTCTATCGGTCTCTCTCACGCTTTCTCTTTCTTACCCCCTCTCTTTTACACACACACACCCACATAAACACGCAGAGCAACGGGTTTCAACCACAAGAGGGTCACGGCACCAATTCCTAGCCTTTGAAGGCAGCAAAATTGTTGATCCACGACACATGATTAGCATCCCACCCTATCGAATGCAGGCGGTCGGGAGATGATGATGTCAGCCGAATGTCACAATCTGTCCGCCGCCGGTGAGGCCGTCCTCGCCGAGTGTTACACCGAGCTTACACCCAATCAATTGATCACGTTAGCCGTATCGCAACTACTTTTAGTGATGGGGAAGCAGCTCTGTGCACGCCAGCTCAGTTCGGTTTTGTCCGTGCGAGTCTTCAAAAAAAAATGTTTATTTATTTTTTTAAATTGGCCCTTGAGAACGAATGAAAAGAAAAAGTAAGCACCAGCGGTCAGAAGCAAAGCTTTTCATATCCATATCTGTATTAGTGCTGTATTCATTCGGCTTCAATCAGCTAATTGGATGTGAAGGCTGGTCGTCCCTTCGGTGGAAATGAAGGGCAAGGTTCCGTCTGCGGCGCGAGATTGCCTTTGTGTTTACCCGCGCGTCTCATCAACGCCGCGTTACCACGTATCTGTCCTTGTTCATTTATGTTTGGCCCCCCCTTTGGTTGTCTTTCTTTTTTTCCTCCTCTACAACTACGCCACTTTGTTTTTTATTTTTTTATTTATTTCTTTTTTTAAACGCTCATTTTCAGGAAAGCGGCCCATTTTATTAGCAAAGTGTCTCACAGCCGAGGAATTAAGCTGGTTTTCGTTTTCATTAGCACGCACGCGTGTGAACTCATCTTATTTCCCTCTCTCTCTGTCTGTCTCTCTCTCTGTCTCTCTCTCTCATGGAGAGACATGTGGACTGTCACTGAATGTCATCATTGACTGTAAAAGGAGTTGGGGTGGGGTGGGGATGGGGGGGGAAGCCTCAAATTACAGGAAAGCAGCACTGCATTAAAGAACAAAGGAGATCGATGGCAGTACATTAAACTTTATGCGATTGGGATGGGGGGGCGGTGAGGAGAAGGAGGAGGAAAAGGGAGAAGGAGGTGGGGGGGGCAAAAAAAAAAGAAAAAAAAATTCAACTAATTAAAATTGATTACAGTTGCTTTGTAAAAGTGTTTCTGAATTAAATTATTGTATGAAAACATTTTGACCAATTGAGGAGCTGAGGAAGTATCCATTACTGGATTGCTGCTGGAGTGTTTGCGGTGAGCGCCTCCGAGTAGTTTGTTGTGTTCCTCCACTGTATATATAAACGAAGCCCTCAACGAGTGCCGGTGTTTTTCGCCGTACCCGCCCTCTCCGTTCCCCCGAACCTGTCTGTCTGGAGCTTTTACCTGAATTAAAAAAAAAAAAAAAAGTATTGTTGAAAAATGCCCCTGCTTTCTCTCTTTCTCTCTCTCTCTATCCACCGGAGTGTCAGTTAGCGCGGCTGATCTGAGATTTATACGTCTTTTGGGGTTATAAATGCCCCGTGGCGCGGTTTTCAATGCGCCATCAGGCTGCCTGGTTTGTTTTGGTTAAGGGGTGCCATTAATAGTGTGTCTAATAAACAGTCAGAATGGATAGCCCAGGTGCGCGACGCAGAGCCGGCGGAGTCCGCGTTCTCTTTCGGGCATCGCATCGCCGGGCGTTGTGTAATTGCTCCTGCAGGAAAGTTGCAGCCGCCTTAGAAAAGCCATGCGTCTCTCTTTTCACTGACTTGCCATTAAATATTGATGTTTTCCCTCCATCAGTCCTGCAGCGAGGCACCTTTGCACTTGCCAGGTAATATGTGACCTGCAGTGCTCACTTATTAAAACACACAGACAGAGAGAGAGAGAGAGAGAGAGAGAGAGAGATTTACTGTACACAAAGAATTAAGATGAATTCATGGCAAAAGTTTCTCCTGATTTGTTGTAGGAAGGAAATAGGAGGCAATTTTCCACATCTGGAATAGGAAGCATTATATTTGTGTGTGT
>JAOVVA010000019.1:6213667-6233767 GCA_028565275.1 Leiocassis micropogon
GATGATTTATCTGTAGCTGCCGGGAGCTGCTGAAAGCGCCGTCCGACACGTGAGGCTCATGTGACGGAGAGCGGGGAGGAGGAGAGACGTGTCTGCAGTCACAGGGCTTTTTTTTTTTTTTTTTAAATATACATTTAACACGTAGTCTAGTCCACCCACTGCACACACTCAGACTCAGACACGCACATAAACACACACACTCGCACACGCACACACATTTAACCGACGACCGGAGCTTCTGAACTATTGCGCCTTTTACGCGCGACATCTCCTGCGTGCCTGCGCGCGTGAGTGACTGTACGAGTCCACAGACTGACAGGTTACAGAATAATCTGGAAACACTGGAGGAACTGTGAAACTTTGTTTGTTTGTTTGTTTGTTTTTCTTGCACATCGTGGGACCGTTCGCAGCTGAGGATTTCTCTATCATTAAAAGCAATCACAGGAACTTTGTTCTTTTTTTTTTTTACATAGATATAGATATATGTGTATGTATAGTAATATATACACATATTTCTTGGTTTAAAAAAAAAAATCAGGAAAGAAATTGTATTTTTAAAAAAAAAAAAAAAAAAAACAGGCTTATTTTGTGCACTTGGACAATGGAGAGGATTACCAGCGCGCAACCTCCTCCTCCTCCGTGCCTGGCCAAACAGAACCCACTGGACATGGCTGGCATCCCGGGGTAAGAGCCATTTATAACATCCCTAAACCTTCTGCTATATATATATTATATATATATATATTATATATATGTGTGTGTGTTTACTATAAATAAATGCAGCGTTCTGACATTAAAGGACCCGCGTGTGTTACATTGTTGCCGAAGGGGCGTAACGGTCCATTCAGTGCTGAGCTGCGCAAAGTTTCTCTAAAACAATCCTGATGTGTGTATTAACTCTTCTTTCCTCTCCTTATCATTTTCCTACAGCATGGATTTCCCCATGTACGTCTACAAACCCCGGAGAGGCGCGAAACGAGGCGAGGACAGCAAGGTACCGCCGATATACTGTATATAACACCCGTCTGCGTGGAATTCATTTAATAAACTCTAATTCACTATAAACATGTACTGGTTTTGTTTGTTTGTCTGTTTGTTTTAGTAAGTGTGTGCATTTCAGATATTTAATCCTGCGTGAGAGTTGCTGAACGTTTTTATTTTATTTTATTTTATTATTATTACTATATATATTTTTTATTTTATTTTATTTATTTATTTATTTATTTTTGCTGAAAGATCAGTTGTGCCCTTAGATCTCGGACTCTAAAGATTTTCCCTCTGATTTGACGCAGGACACGTACAAGCTGCCGCATCGTCTGATCGAGAAGAAGCGACGTGACAGAATAAATGAATGCATCGCACAGCTGAAGGACCTGCTCCCAGAGCACCTGAAACTCTCTGTAAGTCCTTCATGGGAGTGCAGCGACGGCTCGAAATGCCTATCTGTAGCGCCACCTGCAGTGCCGAGTCCCAAGCTCAGTTCATTATTTTAATTATTATACATTTTTGTTTTCAGATAATTAGTCCGGATCCATCATACATTACTTACTTCATATTTTATATACGTATATAATGTCACCCAAAGCAGGTGTAGGTTACGGGAGCGTGATGATAAACTTGCATGGAAAAGCAGAATTTCATTCATTAAAGTAAAAATATGATTTGAATAAATCCAATATAAATGCCAAGCGGCACAAAAAAACAAAAAAAAAAACAAAGTTATACAACTAAAGTTATCATTACTTTTATACTGTGTAATTTTTTATTACGAGCGGAATATTGGAATGATGTCATAAAAATGTTGAATTCTAACAATAAAATGAGCATACTATTATTATAATTAATATTATTATAATTATTATTATTGTAAATTGAAAAAAACAAGCAGAAAACAAACATGATCATGTGTATTTGTATATATATTTATTTGCTTTTGTGACACATTTTTTTTTACTTTTTTTTGCCTTGTGTGGTTAAACTTAACTAAAATTCCATTCAGCATGTTGCCCAGGTTGTGCTGAAAAAAAGGATGTGTCACTCTATACTGCACAATCCTGAGCCCTATATATGTTTAAAAAAAAAAAAAAAAGCAAAAGCAAAATGCTCTGGGGTTTATGGGCTACGGCACCAGAAGAGCATATGTTTGGTTTTTGTATGTTCCTACACTCAGAACAGTGGAGTAGTGACTACTGCTGCTAAGATACTATAAGCCACGCAAGATCATAGTTTATATATAACCTCTGCCCCGACAAAGTGAAAACTGTGGGCATGTGTTTGTTTGTTTGTTTTTCTTTTTTATTTAAGCTGGATTTGCATGTCGGTTGTGTCTTTGGGTTTGCTCTCGGCACAGGCAGCTTTAGAGTGTTACATAAGAAAGATAAACAAGCTTATCGAGTGATTCCTCCTTTTATAGACGCTGGGCCACTTGGAGAAGGCCGTGGTGCTGGAGCTGACGTTGAAGCACGTGAAGGCCCTGAACAGCCTGTTGGAGCAGCAGCAGCGGCAAATCATATCTCTGCAGAATGGAATGCAGATCGGTGAGTTCGAGATGAGAAACGCTTGCGATAAAGCAGCCTCATAAACATGATCCGTTCTCACACCGTCTGTTCCTGTCTGTCATGCACCATCAGCAGGTGTTATGTAACCAGCAGAGAGGGCTGAGCTCTGAGATGAGATTGTACTCATATGTAATCTACCTGTGTGTGTGTGTGTGTGTTGTTGTAGGTGATCACACCAACGGGGGCGTGGAGAAGAGCGAGGAGATGTTCCGCTCTGGTTTCCATTTGTGCGCCAAGGAGGTTTTGCAGTACATAGCGAGTCAGGAGAACGGACAGGATCTGACTCCTACGCACATCTTAAACCATCTGCACAAGGTGGCCTCCGAGTTGCCGCAGCGGCCAGTTAGCCCGCGTCAGGACACGCCTTCTCCTGCCCACAAAGTCCATGAGATCCACGAGAAACCCGTTGTGGCGCCGCCCAGAATGCCAGAGGGCCACACCAAGAACTGTGTCCCTGTGATCCAGAGGACTTACCCACATAGCAGCGAGCAGAGTGGCAGCGACACGGACACGGACAGCGGTTATGGTGGCGAGCTGGACAAAGACAAGCGTGACTCTAAGGGCCAGCGGCCGAGCTACTACGGCAAAGAGGGCGCCGAACTGAAATACGGCATCAAGAAGGAGTGGGATGAGCCACAGGCCAAGCGGCAAAGGTCGGACTCTTCCGAGGACGAGTCTCTGTTGAGTCACAGTGGGTACACGGGCTTCTCTTCTCACCAGCCACCTTTCTGCATGCCCTTCTACCTCCTTCCTCCAGTGACAGCAGCCACCGCCGCCGCATACCTCCCTGTCCTGGAGAAGTGCTGGTACCCAGGGGGCATGCCCATGCTGTACCCTGGCATCACAGGTTCCCCACCGAGCTTGTCTCCTGAGAAGCTCCCCCTGTCGCTTGTCTTGTCGCCCAGAGTAGCATCCCCTAGCGCCTCTCATGCTCATACAGACTCTTCGGCTCTGCACCAGGCCCTCAAACAAGTGCCCCCCTTAAATCTGGAAACCAAAGACTGATAACCGCGTGGAGTCCCTCCGAATGTTAGGAGAGGAGGATACACTGATGAAGATCAGAGTCGTGCTGGCTCCTGCTCTGCTACTGCTGCCCCGCCCTTACCCCTGTTTATTATTATTATTTTTTTTAAATCACAACCGTACACACACCAGCCCCGTGGCTAACTCCCTCCATCAGAGTAGTAGTCATGCACATTGGGGGAAAGAGTCGGTGTGTAGACGTGGTGCACGCTGGCCACCTTGAGGGAGTGGATGGGAGACGAGGACTAGGGTGTAGCACTTAGAGTCACTGTGAAGATGATGCAGGACACTGAGTCGTCTGGTTTCAGGAAGGATCGCTCTGCGGGGGACGTCTGCTGTCTCTGCGCTCGTGCTGAATGTTTCAATAAACAAATAAAACCGAAATCCAGAATGTGACGTGCAGATCTCCCCTAACAGATAAACCATAAGGACTCTGCCCTTTGCACATATCTTTTAAATTATGAATGTAAACCAGAAAAAAACAACAAAAAAAACAATGGCGCTAGCAAAACCCCTGTAGATGCTGCTTTTTTTTCTTCTTTTTTTTCTTTTCTTTTATGGACACTTCTCTCTCTCTCTCTCTCTCTCTCTGTCTCTCTGTGCTGCCGGCCAAGGCTTCACACTGTCAGGACTCTCTGGCTGCTTTAAACAAAGACTCTCCTTTTAGCCTAGAATGCTACCAAATACCGGTCTGCTTTAGTTGACCAGAGCTTTGACAGAATGAGACAACAGCGAGAGCCTCATCTCACCCCATCGCTAAGTTAAGTCACGGGTTTCCCCTCCATCGAATGCACACACACAAACACACACACACACATATGCAGGTGAGGCTGATCAGCACTGATGTGGGTCGCTTGTGTAAATAAGGGAGTAAATGTAATCACAGGTCTTTTTTTTTTTTTTTTTTTTACTAGAAAGTTTCTGAGTATATTTCATTACTGTTTATAGATGGGGTAACTACATTGTGTAACTCATGTGTTTATACAACCTTGTTTGTACATTTCCCTTCCTTTTTTTGATACATGAGCCACAGTTTTTGTCTTTTGATTGAGACGGGGGTCTCAGAGACATTATGGCTGTAAAACTGTGGAGGTTGTGTGTCTGCATCATGCTCTGTGTCCATTTCTGGTCAGATTAAAACAGATCTCAGCTCATGCTGTTGCCTTTACTTGTTTAAAGCAGTAAAATAATGACAAATGTATTATTATTATTATTATTATTATTATTATTATTAATATTATGTTTATTTTGTTTTTTATTCTGGATTCTGTGGAGAAGCAGGAAATGTGAATGTACAATGTTTAAACAATATACTAGTTTTGTATAGGAAGAGGTACTTGGGATTTTTATTTTGGGACCTAACAGAAGGTTGCTTAATGTATATATTTTGTCAGGAAAAAAATGCTGTTGATATACATTTAAAAATATTAATAAAGTTTTTTTTTTCCTGTGGAAACGCTGCATGTGTTTGCTTTGTCTTTGAAGCCGTGTTTATCAGCTGAAGCCATGTGGCTGTTTCTCAGCCCGTCGTTATGTAATGCCTTATATAACGCTGTCTGTGGAAATCATGTGGACACGGGACTCGATCTCGATCAGGTTTAAAATATCCTGCGTTACAGATAATAACTGCACCGGGCTTTTGATTTAGTGTACTTTTAACTACGTAGAAGTTGTAATAATAATAATAGTAATAACAGCCAAAGTTTGGTGTCTAGTCCATTTATCAGGTTTACATTTTATCATTTTAGTTTACAATCTAAAAAAAAAACAAAAAAAAAACCATTGCAGCCTAAGATTTATTTCATTCCGGTTGGCTCATTACCATAAAAGCTGCTGCAGAGAGACGAGTCTGAGTGCATCGCCCGTGTGGTTACATCGATACGCCGGAGCTCTTGTCACATGTGGAGCCCTGCTGATTCCTCCTCTGTGCAAAACAGCATGCTCTGCCTCGTGCCACCTATTCAATACAGCAGGCAGGAAATAAATAAATAAATAAATACATAAATAAAAATAGCAAAAGCCAAACTCTGAAAAGGCGAGCCCTTTTCATCAGCATTTTTTCCCATTTTTTCAACCTCACCCATAATAGACCTCTCTACACGGCTGTTAATGAAATCATTTGCAGATGTAGAAATATTCCTTTTAATTGCAGATATTGAAATATTCAATATATACCGTCCAACATTGTTTACATTTACTGCACACTGATCAGCCACAATATTAAAACCATTAACGTTAAAACCCACCTAGGTTTTGGCGTCCCCTTGTCCTCTTGTCCCACTGGACCTGGTGTGCGCGGCGGGCTGTGGTGCGTTGCGTGTTCTGATATCTTTCAACAACTTTTTAAACTTTTTTCAGTGATTTGTGCTGCGTTAGCATTTTTGTGGGATGCCCAACTATGCATCTATGACCTGTAATGAATTTATTTGCGATTAGATTCTGTAACTGCACAGGTCCATATTGTAATTTCTGATTTTATCTGATTAATCGTGCGGCACTAGTGGCACTGCTAGTTAGTTTGTTCGGATGAGTGAATTTAATGCAACACTTCTGTACACTAAAACCATTTCTTCATTTGCTACAGGATGTCCTTCAGGCTTCCCTTTGTTACTATGGCGACATGCAAGCCTCCATCCGGCCATGTGCTTCTTTGGGATCTATTTTTGTCGATTAAGCAAAAATAAAACGAATATCATAAAAATAAACCAGTCATATTTCGAGTGAAACGTCAGTTATTTAATATTACCATCTCGTTGATGAAAAGCAGTATTACACTTTCAATCACGAGGCAGAAGCAGGCGGTGCTGTGCAGTGGACAGCACCATGTAGGGGATTTTTACAGGTTTTCCTGTTTCCTCCTTTCTGAAAAAAAACACACAGACAGTTAGATTAGCTCTTAATAATAGTGTTCTTACTAAAGAATGGAAATTATTTTAAATCAGTTGTTATTCTACCTAGTGACACAGTGGCATAGTAGTTAGCACTGTCACCTTCCACCTCCAGGTTTGCATGTTCTCCTCGTGCTTGGTGGGTTTCCTCCGCGTAGCCTGGTTTCCTCCCACAGTCCAAAGACATGCAGTTTATGCTAATTGGCATTCCCAGTTTGTCCATAGTGTGCGAATGAGTGTGTGAGTGAGTATACAGTATGTGTGTGTGCCCTGCTATGTATTGGCACCCCATCCATGGTGTACCCCGCCTTGTACCCTAAGTCTCCTGGGATTGGCTCCAGGCCCCCTGCGACCCTGAATACAGGATAAAGCGGTATAAATGATGAGTGAGTGTGGGAGTGAGTGTTATTTTACCTTATTATTCAGTGCTTACTTTGTAGTTGTAGGAACTGTGTAATAATTCGAGTTAACCACTAATCACACCTCACCCTCAAATGAACCTGTGTTTATTGTGTATATGTTACAGTTTTTTTTTTTTTTTTACAAATATAAACCCATGTGTTACATTTTTGTCATTATCTTGTCCTATAAATAAAAATATAACTTTAATATTTATATTTTGTTCAAATCTCAAATCTTTCAGTTAAGTGTCGCAGCAGTAAACAGAATGCTCAATGGTTTGATGTGATTCTGGCGCCATCGTGTGGTGAATTAAAGCGTTACAAGCTTAACAACGCTTCCAGATTGAAGTACAGATTTTTATTACAATATCCATAATTGCTATATTAATTTAAATAACAACAATAATAATTACAACACAACATGATAACAGTCTCTCATTGGAGTTATGTCTTGCTTTTTGTTACAGCAAAAACATGTTAGAACTGTGTTAATTAACAACATTAATTACCAAGGTGTGTTAGCAGGTTACTTGCCTACCTTTAAAGGTGTACAGTCTCAGGTGGGTGTCACTTGCAATGCTGGGGATGGGTTTGGAGTGTGGAACTGTCGCTAAAATTATAATAATAATTATACAGTCATATATTATTTTGGACCGTGTTTATGTAGTGTAAAATAAGTACGATTAGGGTCAGGTCTAATTGTGCAAAAGATACTGATAACACAGATAATGTTACTTCTTTAGATAGATAGATAGATAGACAGACCAATTTTCAGTTAGCTATCATTTTATTTTTAGCTTAACGCTTACTGATTTATAAACTCCACAGGTGCCACATTACTGAACCACGCTAACAGCAGAAACAATTATTCTAGATTATTTCTGTGTTATTTAACCTCCAGGGTCCAGGTTCGATTCCCACTCCGGGGTCTGTGTGCATGGAGTTTGCATGTTCTCCCCGTGCTTGGTGGGTTTCCTCCGGGTACTCCAGTTTCCTCCCATAGTCCAAAAACATACAGATTAGCGTTCTAATTGGTGTTCCCAAATTGCCCATCGTGTGTGAATGAGTGTGTATGTGTGCTCTGTGATGGATTGGCGCCCCGTCCTGGGTGTACTCCGCCTCCTGCCCGAAGTCTCCTGGGATAGGCTCCAGGCCCCCTGCGACCCTGTACACAGGATAGAGCGGTATAGGCGATAAGTGAGTACACTGGCCGTGAGAAATTCCTCTGTCATAGGTTTTTCAGTTGGAATGATCATGTAAAAGTGTGTCTGTGTGTTCGTGTGTGTGTGTGTGTGTGTGTGTGTGAATACTTATATATAAAACGATTATTTTATTATTATTATTGGTGTTGTTAAGGTTGTTGTATTACTGTGCCTCCTATTTCTGTCTATAAATAATATTATATATGTACCCGCCAAAGACTTTTGAACAGCCCTGACATATAACAGTTTAATAATAAATGTGTTATGGAAGAAGAAATTATTATAATAATAATAATACAACAGTCCTGCAGATCAGATCTTATTGTCAGTACCATGTGTTTTACTGGACTATTATTTTGAAGGCCTTCTAGCAGTTTCTCCTCCCAGATTAATCACCTGACTCCATATAGTTCCTGTAAAGGTCTGCGGGGTGAGTCTCAAATCGAGCTCGACGTCCTGACTCGAAGACAGGCATGTTGAACTATAACACAACCAGACAGTTACTTACATGATGCATAAATCTATTTATTTATTTGCAAATAATGAATAAGAGATATTTGGGGAAGACATTGAGATCATGGTGTAAAATGAGAAAGTCTAATCTTTATTATTATTATTATTATTATTATTATTATTATTATTATTGTTGTTATTATATTTTTTTTATACTGTAGTTACATTCAGTATTGTAGAATATGAACAAGTCATCTGTCATAAATCACTGACACTGGAGACTCAATTTCATCATCATCATTCAATTCAATTCAATTCAATTTTATTTGTATAGCGCTTTTAACAATTGCATCATTGTGGCAAAGCAGCTTTACACAGTCAAAAGAATTATTTAAGTTTGTATGGAATGTGAGTGTGTATGAATCAAAATGGTCAGATAGTAAGCCGAGTCAAGCCGAGGGTGACAGTGGCAAGGAAAAACTCCCTGAGATGGGAAATAGGAAGAAACCTTGAGAGGAACCAGAGGGAACCCATCCTCATCTGGGTGAATCATCATCATCATCATCATCATCATCGGCGGTCTAAACCGCTTTATCCTGTAGTAAAATTAAATATTAAAACATGGATTATCAATTATATCGTCTGTCAGACAACCATACAGAGCATCGCTAGTTAGTAATTTTGTGGGTTAGTATTGTTCGTATTGTTAGTGCTGTAATATTTAATTAAAAAAAACACACATGATTATTTTGACAAAAATTTAAATTGTGATTCAAACAGCGATATTTAGCTATTAAACGTACAATTTTATCATTGATGTCTACACCGGTTTATCCTGTATACGCGGTCACAGGGCCCTGCCTGCCGCCACAGACACCCGTATTCAGAGCGACTTCCATATTTTTATCTGATTTTACATTAAGGGGTTAAGGGCCTCGCCCTGGTGGGGTTCAAACCTGGTCCCTTCCAGCTGGTAGTCCAACACCTTCACCACTGAACTCGTCCTGCCTATACAGGAGCTACTCTGTGGAATAAAGCACTTAAGGCAGAGCGGGGACGGTGACGTCACACACAGATGTGACGTCACGTGCTTCAGGGACGCCATGAGACCCGCCCTGTGATCGTTTATCAATTCCCCAGAGCGGCACAAGACGAGCAGGGTTTATATCTTACACACACACACACACACACAGGATCCTCTACAGCCTGGGACGCAGCGAGGGTGCAGTGAGTGAGTGAGTGAGTGAGTGTGATTTGAGACGCGGCCCTGGTCACATGATTCCCTCCCGGAAGTGCAGTCACCTCTCAGTGTGCGGTAAACAATCCTCTGAGTGTGTAAGTGTGTAAGTGTGTGTGTGCGTGTTTAAGGGCTCTCTCTTTCCGCAGGCAGTGTGTGTGTGTGTGTGTGTGTGTGTGTGTGAGAGAGAGTGAGCAGCATGTTGGCGCTGATTAACCGCCTCCTGGACTGGTTCCGCTCGCTGTTCTGGAAGGAGGAGATGGAGCTCACACTGGTCGGGCTGCAGTACTCCGGGAAAACCACCTTCGTCAACGTGATCGCGGTGAGCGCGCGCACACACACACACACACACACACACACACACACACCTAGCCTTTTACTTAAACATTGACATGTTCAGGAGTTTCGCTGGATCTGACATTACTGTGTTTTCATGATCAGGACGTGTTGCTAGGCAACGCCCCGCCTTTATTCTGGGTCATTATTATTGTTATTATTATTGTTATTATTATTATTATTATTATTGTTATTATTATTACTAATGTTCATACATATGGTCATTCACAGTCTGTTTAAAAACACACAAGACAACATAAAGTAAAAAATATAATAACTATATTATTACAGTATATATATATTTTTTTTTTATTATTATTATTAGTAGTAGTAGTGTGGTGATATATAAATCATCAACCACAAAAATTGTGATACATAACTGAATACATCTCTAGAAAAGAGATTCTATTCTATTATTTTATGTTTTTTTTTTTTTTTTCAAAGAACAAACACTTTGGACTAGCATGTGTATAAAAAGTTTTTAATAGTTTAAAATACAGTTTTCGTTATGTAAATAAATACTACTAGAATAACTACTACTACTGCTACTACTACAATAATAATGATAATAATTATTATATAGCTTATATACGATTTAAATATATATAACCTGAACGCCTCTCGGCCTGGGGGTTGGGGGTTGGGGGGGGATCTTGGACTGTACGCAGACATGCAAGAAGTACATAGACACTAGAGATGGTGGAAAAACTTTACTCAGTTATGTATCGCAATGTTTTGTGTGTGTTGATTTGTGTATCACCACACTGACTCCAAAATCGATAAAAAAAAAAACACTGTTGCATTTCTTTTATGATCATATTATTATTATTATTATTATTATAATATAGTTATGTATATTTTTCATTTTAATGTTCTTATGTTTTCTGTTCTATTATTTTAATGGATTGTTCTATAAACAGTCACTGTGAATCAGCATATGAATGAACATTTCTTTCAAATACTGTATATCATTAATATAAATAAATATTACTACTATGTATACTACTACTACAAGACACTAGTATTATATTTTACATGTGTTTTCTTTTCCCCCCTGTGCATTTTATTCTATTCTTTTAGAAACGTTATTAATATTACAAACAAATTGAGCTACCATACATAAGAGTTGTTCAGTAATTGCATTTGCTAATATATAAAACATAATAATAATAATAATAATAATGATATAAAAGTGTGTTTATATTACTACAACAAAAACTACTACTACTAATAATAGTAATAATAATAAATCCTCTGCTTATGTAACCTCTCCAGACCATATTACCCAAATAATTTGCTTATGAATATTTGCAGGTACTTTAAAAGAAAAAAGAAAAATTCTATAAATGTTTTCTCTTTTCCTTCACTTCAGCATTGCTCTCTTTTCATCTCTGCTTACTCCAAAAGAAGTCTTTTAACAGGAAGGAGTTCCTTTTCATATGTGGAAGTTAGATGGCAGCATTTCTAAACAAAACGGCCGTTTTACAAGCTTAGAAATTACTTTATGGCTTGTAGGTTCAAAAAGCTAAACTTTAAATATTTACGCCTAAAGGAGGAGGTTATAGAACAGTTTGGTGAAATCAAATTGTGTTTAACTCGTATCTGAGTAACGCACTGAATGATTAGAGTGTTTTACAAGGTGATAATTAAACTTATGAATCAAGAAAAGTAGGGTTAAAACATGAAATTTGTATATGTAAGTATGCAACATTATAAATGAGTAAGAAAAGCTGCCAGTATTTTTGTCTTATAAAGAATACTCTATTTGTGTATTGTTTTAGTTTTATCTCTCATGGACTGGTCTCTCCACATTTTAAGTCCCTGAATTGACTTCTTTGTTCTTTTTTTAATTTTAACCTTCATATTGTCAGACTGTTCTCTTTTTTTTTTTGAATATGGAAATTAAAGCACCATGCAAAAGTACTTAGCAGTCATATTTTTATATTTTGCTTTCTGACTTTTGCATTATTAAACCAGCGAAACAATATATACAGTATTTAAAAAATTTAAGAAAGTAAAATTATGTCACAGTCCTTTTCAAAAAAAAAAAAAAAGGATGTTAAATGGAAAAGTGAAACAGTTGCGAGTCTGACAACAAAGTCTGTAGCAGCTCAGAAAACTTTCCCGGCTCATTTCATTATAAACCTGCGCAAAGTGTACCTGAGACTAAACTGGTCACTGCTTTGCCTGGTATAGTTTAAGGCAAGTTTTATTATTTTTTTTTATTGTTTTTTTTTTTTTTAAGGGTAGAACTTTAGCATTGACAGCTGTCTTTACACATGACTAAGACTTGTTTAGTACTGTATAGAATTTGTTATTGTTATATAGCACTATGTATAACACCAGATTTAATTTTAATAATAATACTCATCATATTTATTGATATATTGATTTTCAATTTGAATCGAAAAGTGCTTTACATTAAAGACTAATAACAAAGAATAAAATAATCAACGATACTGTACCTAGAAGAATATAAACATAAAATGTATGCATAGTTTAAAAAAAACTAAAAAAATCCAGCAATTTCAACAAATCAAAGTGAAGAAAAACAGTGAAGATTCAAATTAAAACATTAGTTAAAAAATTTGTAGCTGTGTTTAAGGGAAAGTCAAATCTAAAATTTGTCCCCACCATGCAGCTGTAGCCTCCCGTCCTGCTGTTCAGAATAAATATTGTTGTGTTATAATGTACTATTATAATGGCTAGTTTAAGAAGATAATAAGTAGATCGATACTGATTGAGTTACACGTTATGTTTGTGAACATAACCAAAAATAAATTCAGCTTACATTTTTGGCTACAAGTAAAAGTCAAGAAAATCGTCTTACGTCTCTGAAAGCTAATTAACCAGAATGCGTCTCGGCCTGTGTGTGAACAGTAAAGAAAACTTGTCCATGGACATGCAAGAGGTAAATGGACACTAGAGATGGTGGAAAAATTTATCCAGTTATGTGGCGATTTGTTTATCGACTCCAAAATCAATTAATAATAAAATAATAAAATATATATTTATATATGCAGTTTTTATTTATATGCAGTTCTTCTGTGATCCTATAAGTGGTGCTATAAACAACACATTGGCAGGCAGCACAGCCTCCTTTGTGGTAGGAGTAAATGTATTACTAAGCTTGTTTAAAATTGTAACAAAATCTTAAATATAATATATTGAATCAAGATATAAAATTGTGATACTTAAAGAATCGACACCCAGGTATCGTGATGATATCGTATCTGCTGCTCCCTGGTGATTCCCATAGGTTTATGATAAAATGTACGAACCAAAATTGCAAGATTATTATGATTACTATTTGTTTTCTTCTGTTCAGTTTGAAATAGAGGAATATAATTTTTTAGCATGAGTAGAAGTGCAAAGTCCAAAGATGTTTCTGATTTTTAAAGAGGCAGCGTTGTTGGTTAAATAGCTAGGAATCTTGAAATACCTCTTTTTAATTAAATTCAGTTCAATTCTGATTTATTTGTATAGAGCGTTTAACTTTTTATTGTCAAAAAGAATGTTTAAAGAACTAAAAATTATGAATATAAATTTTAAGAAGTGTGTAAATTTTTAGCAGTTTGTCCTTAATGAGCAAGCTAGGGCAAGAGAAAACTCAATAGGGAAACATCTGTGAAGATTCTCAGGCATCCAGGTGAGGTTTTTTTGGGTTTTGTTTCATTTGAAAGGTTTCACGACTCATCCAAGTAGTTTTGTTAGTCTACCAACTTCCCTCAGACTGAAGAAACTACCTGGATGAATAGTAAAACGTTTCAACCCAAAAAGAAAGAAGTCCAGTTGACATGAGTCAAATCAATCTCGATCTCAGATCCCTGAAAAAACATAAGGAAGGAACCTTGAGAGGAACCAGAGTCAAAGGGGAACCCATCATCATTTAGGTGATACCAGATAGTGTTTAACAAAAAACATATAATATAAATCTAATGTTAAGAAAAGGCTAAAAAAAAACAAAAAAAACCCCAATCCTTTCATTCTTTGTCTAATCGAGTTAACAGAAGTCTAGGCTGCTTAACAGAAGTGAACAAAGTATTCCTAAAATACTAATAGCTGAAATTACTCACTCAAAAATGAAACAACTGGTGACGTATACATTTAATCATGAAACTATGGGTGTCTATTTACTCCTTGAACACTGTACGTATGATTTATCGCATGAGGTGACTGTGCAGTGAAATGCATAATGTTTAAACATACAAAATAAAAGCTTTTGTTTTTCTAAATGCAATCAGAATTATTATTTTTTTTCCTCTGGTTATCCGCAGGCCAACTATGAATCTAAACTAAAAATCCGTTCGTGCCGAGCTCAACGTTACTAAACATGGTATTAAATATTCATCCCCGCTACAGTCTGTGTGTGAAAAGCTCATTTGGTGCTCCGCGCGCTCCGAGGTGAGGTCACATCTCAAACCCCCGGACATGATGTAGTGTACACCGTCAATAAATAAGTTCATTTTATGTAAAAGCGTGTAAAGGAAACACAGAGAGCACTGCAGGTCAGATGTCATTAGGATGAGGGATAGCGCTTCTTCCTCCAAATTTAAGGGAAGTGTGAGGGGGGGGAAAGTGCTCTATTAAAGCCTTGTCCAATCCAAACTCAATAAGATCGCTGTATGATTTGTGAGACTTGCTCCAGTCATCAGGCTCACCGTGGCAGCGCTGTCTCCAGGCATGCCGCTTAAATGCTGCCCGGCCTCTGTGATTGAGTTTTCGCCACTTTTTAAGTTGCGCCCTGACACTTGATCATTTATCTCATTTGTAAAGATTATTGGTTAGAACACAGAGCACTTTCAGTGCATTAGCAATTTTAGCCTTACAAGAAACACTAGAAAATAATGGTTATTAACAAAGAGTATTTACTGGTATTCAGCAAAGCAACATGCAGCCACCTTTTTAATTTAGGTTAATATTTGGCCTGCCAAAGCAAATGTGCCTTGTACTGACTTAGAGTGATGCAGCTCTCCGGCTTAAAAGCACAATTGTGCGCTACTACCTTACACTACAGCGAGGGTGATCTATACGTCAATAACTAGACAAGACTAAAATCTGCGCAATGTGGTTATAATTGATTGAGATGTCTGAGTGGAACTTGCATAAAGCAGCTATGTCATCTGCAAAGAAAAGCACTTTTCTTCTCCCTGTAGATCACACGCAACACTCGGGGAAGAATAAATGGACATCTGCCTTATTTGTAATCCCACTTTGAGGTTCATCTCTTAGGCAAGTGTTTGCAAGAGCGTCAGGGAGGCATAAGCAGGCGTATCGCTTCCTCGCATCAGTGTCGATTGGTGACTGTTTAAAAAAAACAAACGACGAAATTATCCAGAACGATAGATAATAGAGAATATATTCAGCAAATGCACAAACTGTAGAGAACAACAGAGTTAATATATATAACTCGCTGAGTATACTTACTCGTCCAAGCAATTATCTAATCAGCCAATCACTTGGCAGCATAAAATAATCATGCAGATTATGGGCGAGATTGCTCAGGGAAACGTTTATCAGAATGGGGAACAATCGTGACGATTTCATTCCGACAGAGGCACGATTTGAGTATTTCTTTAACTGCTGATGACCGTATACATAACGGTTTACTCAAAATGCCACAAAAAAGATAAAACATCCATTAATCAGCTATTTTTCCAGACTGGAAAGCCTCATTGATGAGAGGATCAATAATGAATGTCCAGACTGGTTTGAGCTGGCTGAAAGTCTATGGTAACTCACATATCCACGCTGTATACTTGAGGTGAGCAGAAAAAGCATCTCAGGATGGATAATATGGTGAACCTTTGGGTGGGTGGCCTACAACAGCAAAAGACAATGGGTTCCCTGTTGAGTCTGGCTCCTCTCATGGAAGTTTTTCTCACCCGTCACCCTCAAGTTTCAAGTTTTATTGGCGTATCTCACAGTCAAGAAACATGTTCCCCTTGTACAATGAAATTCTTCCTTTGCTGTCCTCCATTGATGAAACAAAACAAAAAAAACAACAAAAAAAACCCCATAAAATAGAATAAAATAAAAATAGGTTTAAAAGAATAGGATATAATAATAAAAAAGGATGTATATCAAACACAGAATTAAGAGCAGAAAATGAAAATATGAAAAAAGAAAATCGGCTTGCTCATCAGGGACAATCTAATAATTAGGATTTATATATATTTCCTCGCATTATTCAAACTCCTTTCCATTATTATTATTTATTTATATATATTTTTTTATTCTGTAAAGTTCCTTCGCAGCAATGACCACTGTTAAAAGCTTTATTATACAGTAAATAAAATGGATTTTATCACCAACGGCATGAATCCATGAACCCTAACCTGTCTCGTGTTATCGTCCAGGCTGGTGGAGGTAGTCTAATGATGTGAGGAATGTTTTCCTGGCACACACTGGACGTTTTGAATACCATTCAATCGTCACTCGAATACCACAGCCTGTTTGAGTTTTGTTTCTGACCATGGACATCCCTTCATGACCACAATTTAGCCATCTACTAACAAGCCTACTTCTAGCATGATGATAATACACCATGTCACGAAGCCCAAGCTGTTTCAAATTGGTGTCATGAAAATGACGGTGAGTTCAGTTTATTAGTGGCCTTCCCACTCACTCGATCTGAATCCAGTAGAACGGCTTTGGGATGCGGTAGAATGAAAGATATGAAGCATGAAATTTTAATCAAAGGGAGGCCCTAAACAGAGTTAGTATTGTACCTTCATGTGTTCGTTATTAAAGTGCAGAGTTTTGGCCTGCAATCGAGTTTTTTTTTTTTTTTTTTTTTAAAGGTATATAATAAAAATAAAAAAATATTTCTATAGGAGAAATATATACGTATGGTTAAACATAGTGAGTATATTTGTTCACATACATGTAATTGCCTATTCCAGTAGAGAGGGCACACCAGCGAATTTAATCAGACAGTTTTGCATGAAGTAAACAAACATGTCGACACTTGATGAGCTACAGTAGATAGTACTTCTAGCTCCTCAAGTGTCATACTGTAGCATTTGTGTAGCAGTAAAGATATTTCAATCAGGTGAGGGGTCCTGTTTTTGGTATGGTCCTGGTCCCACAACTTCTCCTTGGAACTTTATATACCTTTCACTTTAAGTATAAATATTGGGCACCTCAGGGTGTGTGTGTGTGTGGGGGGTGGGGGGGGGGGCGGGGGCGGGGAGGATGGGTCCACCCTTGCATGGTGGGTTTCCTCTGGATTCTCCAGGTTCTTCCACAGTCCAAAACCATTCAGATTAGGCTAATTTAGTACTAGTAATAAATTAATACCATGTCACACAGCAGAAGCTGTGTCAAATTGGTTTCATGAAAATGACGATAAGTTTATAATAAGTTCAATAAGTTGACCTCCCCACTCACTCGATCTGAATCCGGTAGAATGAAAGATACGAAGTATGAAAGCATCTAAAAAAATTCCAGTTCCAAAAAAAAAAACCCATTTCTTTTCCAAATCCAATTTCAATCTTCGTCATAAATTGCAGGATCCAACTTAGACTGGCATCAGTTTAAACCTGTTCCAGAACACCAGCTCGCTGCCACCTCTAGGTTGCATTACGTACTCTATATGTGTGGCGGCCTGGGAAAACCCTTTACCAAGCGAAATTTTGATATAACTACAAACTTTCCTGAACTTAAATACGTTTCTCTTTTGCACATCTCTCAGTCATAAGTAACGTTGTGACATTTTTAAAATTCCCCAAAATTGAAAAAAGATTAAGGTTATAACACGATCTACTTAGACCTCGTCGGCATCATCGTCACCGTCGCTAACGTGATCTCTGTTCGCGTTGAAACAGTTACGGAAATAATCGCTGATTCATTCAGTCAGTTTTGTTCTGTTGACTAAATTTCTCGTTCTTAATGTTTTTATTAGTTCATTCGAGTTTTTAAAGCACAGTGTGCGTGTGTGAATGCTTTTTTTTCTTTCTTTTTTCTTTTCTTTCTCTGTTTCTTTCTCGGTCTCTGACTTCGCATCACTGACATTTCGACAGCCGGGAACCTCACTGGAAACTGAACCGATCAGAGTTCTGGCTGTTACAGGGACGTAGCTATACGTGGTTACACGTAGCTTCAATTTCAAAATAATTCCAATCTGTCGCTTTTGCTAAGATGACTTTAAATTGTTTTATTTGCAAACAAACCGATCTCTTAGCACTTTCACTTAGCATTTTCCTGAAGGCAGCCGCAGAAACATCCAAAGGGTTTTTTCCATAAATGTTTGAATTAAGGGGTTTAATCATTTTATTGTTTAATCCAGTGCCAACAGTTACACACACTCAGGTGCGTGCACACGCGCTCTTCATTGTGAGGTTTCTCTTTTTGAATCATTTCAGTCCTTATTTCACATCTGAAACCTCTTTGAAGTTGATCTTTGGAATGCATGCACGCTTTTGGTCTTTTTACTGCAACAATTCTGCTCGAACCTGCGTTGTTTTTTTTTTTTTTGTCACGCGCATTCTGCTGTCAGGTTTCAGGTGACTGCGTTTAACACGGGAATGTTCACACTTTCGTGTATGTGTGGTGCTTTTAAAACGCTGTGAAAGCATAGGCAAGTATGCATGAAAGTATGCATGGTTGAGTCAGATGTAGTGATAGAAAAAAAAGGCAACAGGAATTTGTATCTGTTCCGTTTAGTTTATTTGAGAATAAAATAAATGAAGGCTGAAATATTTAATTTTTTTTTAATTTATTAATTTATTTAAGAAATTCAAAAGAAACTACGCATCATGTTATATTTAGTACAAGTTTTGTTGTAACCTTGTACTATCATGTTTATCATGTCTTCATTATTATGTTCAAAACCACTCAATATTTCCAAACATATCTTAAAGATTAATAAATAACATTACAGAATGATATTTGCATGCCTGTAAAGAAAGCAACATTTTGCGTAAGAAAAAAAAACTAATAAATAAACTAATGTAGGCTCCTGACCCGTATTCACAAAGCTTCTTAGAATTCTCTAAAAGAGCTCCTATCTTAGCTTAAAAGGTCCTAGGCTGGGATTCCTAGACTAAAAGTGATTTAGGAAACGTCTCAGAGCAACACTGAGTAAGGAAAGTACAAAAACCTTTACCTTAGTGAGGAGGTGTGGTTGAACCCATTTCTAAGGATGATGCAGCAATTCAAGGACTGTGATTGGTTGATAAAAATAACCTCTGACCTCTGTAAAGGTCTTGAGATGCACTCTGTGAAATAGAATATATGATAATAGAACAGACAGTGAAATCATAATGTTTGTATTAAAAGAAATTGTATAATCATGACTACAGTCTACTTTATGCAAAGTTTCTGTTATAGGCTAATAGTGGGGCAAAAAAGTATTTAGTCAGCCACCAATTGTGCAAGTTCTCCCACTTAAAAAGATGAGAGGCCTGTAATTTTCATCATAGGTATACCACAACTATGAGAGACAAAATAAGAAAAAAAAATCCAAAAAATCACATTGTAGGATTTTTAAAGAATTAATTTTAAAATTATGGTGGAAAATAAGTATTTGGTCAATAACAAAATTTAATCTCAATACTTTGTTATACACCCTTTGTTTGCAATGACAGAGGTCAAACGTTTTCTGTAAGTCTTCACAAGGTTTTCTCACACTGTTGCTGGTATTTTGGCTCATTCCTAGATGCAGATCTCCTCTGGATCAGTGATGTTTTGGGGCTGTCGCTGGGCAACATGGACTTTCAAGATTTTCTATGGGGTTGAGATCTGGAGACTGGCTAGGCCACTCCAGGACCTTGAAATACATCTCACAAAGCCACTCCTTCGTTGCCCAGGCGGTGTGTTTGGGATCATTGTCATGCTGAAAGACCCAGCCACATTTCATCTTCAAAGCCCTTGCTGATGGAAGGAGGTTTTCACTCAAAATCTCACGATACGTACATGGCCTCATTCATTCTTTCCTTTACACGGATCAGTCATCCTGGTCCCTTTGCAGAAAAACAGCCCCAAAGCATGATGTTTCCA
>JAOVVA010000019.1:6260403-6297263 GCA_028565275.1 Leiocassis micropogon
CACACACACACACACACACACACAGACTTGAAGGCAGGACTCGACCCGTTTGATCATGCCACCTTGTTTTATTCATATCATACTCAATAAATTTTTTTTTTTATTATAAATAATGACATCATGCTTTAACGATGTTTGTTCTTGTTACCGCTTGCATTCTAAAAGCTCTAAACAGAAATTCCTGCACCAGATTATCATTCTCTTCTACTATTTATTAAGATTTATTTATTTTTATTTAAAGTCATTAAACAAAACAAAGTTGTCATGTTACAGACAAAAAGTAACGCACAAAGTCACCTCTGCTTCAGACTCGTAACGGAAAAGTTTGCAGATTGTTCCAAAGCGCCGACACTGGAGACTCCTTCCCCTTCCCCATGTCCTTACACACACCTCTGTCATCAATTTTTGTAATCCGCTTATTATTAGTCCTAGTCTTATGTGGCGCACGCGTCATATAACTCCCTGTGAACGAGCTGGTGCTTAGAAAAGAAAAAGTATTAGCACTCAGAGCTGGTCTTTAATGCTGAAAAGGAACAGACGTCTTCACTTCAGTGAACAACACTGTGGTATAATTAAGAATTAAAAAAAAAATACAAATAAAAAACGTGCCACATCCTGGTATCCAGGGTAATTTTATGTTTAAACTGAGACTGTTATCCAGCTTTGTCATTTTAACACACGTTTTGCATCCTGCATTGTTTTGTATTTCAACTACTGTCTTAGCGCTCTGTCCGTGTATCTCTGTATCTATCGATCGATGGTCGAGTGCAAAAGTTTGCATACCCCTACGGCAGTCAGAAAGACTCCTCTAATTATAGCAACAACACCTGTATTGTCAGTGTATCACTGATGTTCCTTTTATCATCACGAATAACACAATTGTCAGCTAACCTACTACTTTTAATAGTTAAAAAACAAAAGGTTCTCTAATTTTTATGTGATATAAAGGGACAGAATGCATATTAAAATATTTAAAGCATTATAGAACATTTATAAGAAGATAAAAATGTAATTTGTATACTCAGAACAGCTTTTATATTCCTTTGAGATCTATTTGAAATGAAAAACCTGGGGCAAAACGATACAGGGGGAAAAAATCTTGGGGATTTTTATTTATTTTTTTACATTTAAGTAGAAATATTTTTGTGTATAAAGTGTTAAAAAGCTTACAGACTGTTTTTACCATTCAGACTGGGTGCAACCTTTCATCCGCATCTATGTACTAATTTCTCCCTTATTGTTAGTTGGTGGTTTTTTACTTTCAGTTTTAGACCAAACCCTCTGAATATGTACAGTACTTTGCTAAACACGTCCTTTTTAAAAGCTCTTCTTCTTTTATTTTAGATCTCTTTTCTCATTAAACTGTCTCGTCCCTCTCATATTAGTCTCTTCACTGAGGGGTGTGTGTGTGTGTGTGTGTGTGTGTGTGTGTGTGCCTGCATGTGTGTATCTGTGTGTGCGCACGCCGACATGGGTAGGCGGTATTCCCTGGTGTGAGCTCTCACACTGCTGTCATATCACAGGAGCGGCGTGCCAGTGTCACCATATGCCCCGCGCTCGGCCCATCCTTTATTTATGCTATAGAGCATGGTGTAAACACCACTCGCAGCAGCCCTCTTATTAATTACCCCAGCGCTGACAGCCATTTAATCTTTTTCAACTTAAAAGTGTTTATTACTTTTGCCAGTGTCAACAACGCTCGGGGCCGCTGTGAAAACCTGCCCGGACCAACTGTTCCTCTCTCCGGCAGACCGAAGGCCTGACGCGCTTGTAGCTCACGACAGGACCTCCTGTTCCAGTTCCCGTTTATCTAGTGCTACTGAGCTCGAGTTCAAGTACGAGTTCGCTTGAGGCAGGAAAAAAATATTTAAAAAAAACAGGATGTCTTAAGACTCAGCAAGCCCAGGGATGTGTTAGCCCTCCGACCCACTGGCTCATCCTCTGTGTATGAACGTGTTGTTGAACAAGGCTTAACTCTGACAAGCAATTGTGCTCACAAGGTGACATGTTGGAATGGAGCAGCCAGGCTGTGGGCAAAAAGGCTTAATGAAGTTGAACCCAAAGTCACGCCCCGTTGCTTAATTCTTGACCTGCTTGTCAGCTATTGAGTCAAATTGTTCAGGATGACGTGAACAAACCACAAGATTTTCCAGAGGGAAAGGAGGAAGAAGAAGAAGACGACGAAAAACGCAAAAGGAGGAGGAAGGGAGAAAAAAAAGCAAAGTGATGCAAAGTAGCTTAATTACAATTTGTGTGATGACAAACATCAGGAAATCATGCTCCTTTTAGTCATGTGAATATTTTACTTGCTTCCTTTTTTTTTTTTTTTTTTTAACTGATATTTGATTTGGTTTCCCCGCGTGTCCCCATTTAGCCCAAATTGGCAGACACGCGTCCTGTTCTGGGCGTGTGCGGCCGAGCGTGCCCAAAGCGTCACATGTTGGCGCCGTTGCTTACCCCCCCCCAGCACCCCTCCCCTTTTCCTGCAAGCCATTCTAATAGCGTGTCATGTTTTTAATTGCAGAAATACATCCTTCCCCTCATTATGGGCAGCAAAGAGGACAAGAAGCATCTGCAGAGGATCGAGAGCAGCATCGTCGACATGAGTGGCACGCTGACACAGACAGGTGAAGATTAATATCTTCATCACTTTTTCCTCCTTAACATTTTCCTTCATTTATCTGTCGCCAAAATCTGCTCACATTTTACAAATGACGGTCCTGTCATTTCGCTTTAATTTGAAATTGCTTGTTTACTGTCAGCTCAGCCTCAATTAATTACGTTTCGCTGAAAAGCTCTTAACCTCGGAATATTAATGAGGGAAAGGGGAGTGACAGCGTTTCGCTTTTTTTTTTTTTATGTTATAATTTTTTTCCCCTTTGTGACTGCGTGGCGAGAAAGTTCATTTTAATTTCCGTCGCACTGGTGTGGCTTCTTGGCTGCAGCCTGAGCGGGACGGTGATTAAGTGTGCAGTGACAGGTGCTTCTTCTGCATTGGACAGGTGAGGAATCTGAGGAGGGCTGTCAGAGAGGGATTCCTCCCCTCCTTTGCTTTCAGGTCTTCTGCGCTCTGCTCATCCCCCTCATCCAACACTCATCCACTCCTTCATCGCCGTAATTAAACGAGCTGGCAACCATGAAAGCGGGGATGCTTCCCAGAGAAACTTTAGTCTCGTTAGCCCTGCGTTCACTACGTCACCCTTCGACAGACTGAGCAAGGATATAACTAAGTGTTGATATGCAGATTATGGGTTTAAATCAGATACAAATACAGATGCAAACTTTTTTTTTTGTTTTTTCCCCCCTCTGTTGTCTGTTGCTCTGACCTGACCGTTGCTTTGCAGTGCAGAAGGCAGGTCTTTATCTTTATGAATGGAAATCTTCA
This sequence comes from Leiocassis micropogon, assembly GCA_028565275.1. Lineage (NCBI taxonomy): Eukaryota > Metazoa > Chordata > Actinopteri > Siluriformes > Bagridae > Leiocassis > Leiocassis micropogon. The sequence goes on from JAOVVA010000019.1 coordinate 6,263,789, forward strand.
ACAGGCGCAACAGAAAAGCATTTGTATCCAGATGGTGCCACAATCATTTACTCATCTGTTAGCCTGTGTATGTTGTAGATAGCATATATCTTTTTTTTTTTTTTGGGTCCCATAAGTTCTTAACAAGTTAACATGGATCCCCCCCCCCCCCCATAGTAATTCTGTTAATACTCCAGCTGAAATACCCCTTGCAATTTATCATACCTCTTGAAACTCCCTCTGTTTCACTTCTCCTCCGAACGTGCTGTGTTTCACTGTCTATGCAAATGCGCTACTGCTGAGTCCCACCCAGTAAACAACAAAGCAGAGCAACGAGCTGGGGAAAGGTTTCACTGTACTGGTTTTACTGTATACGAGGTCACATTAGGGGGACAATGTAATCGGCTCGTTTAAACCCAGGCCAGGACACACCGAAGACCCAACTGAACGTCTAAAAATGAGGTACGCTGTGTCGTAGCAAGGTTGGCATCCTCGGAGCATCTACCGGAGATCCGAGATGTCCTCATATGAAAGCAGAAAAAAAACCTCCCCCTGTTTGAAGTTCATACTTTTCTGGTTCTGATTAAGAGAAACGTTGATGAGAAAGGTCTCAAAAGTTCACAAGAGATTATGGTGGAAATGGGGACAAATCAACCAAAACCGTTAAAGGACCCTGTTTAGACGAGCAGCAGCAGGAGTGTGTCCCAGCTTTGTGACACATTCTGGATGCCAGTGCAATGATCTTTCTGCAATGTAACCCACAATAAAAGTAAAATGTTATGTATAAAGTGGTGATTGTTGACAACTTTAAATAACGTTCCCCAGCTTTGTCTTCACTATAAGTCATCTCAGATTTGGAAGATGTACTTCATGATTTAATAAATACCTTAATATAGTAATATGTTTTTTTATTTTGTTAACAATTTTGCAAAAAAAACTTAAGCCTTGAATTATTTTTTCCCTTTTTAATGTTTTTCAACAGCTTTACAACTGAATCGAACATGAGTAATTAAATGTAGCCCAAATTTCCTATAGCATTTGTTTTCCTCAATTAGAAAAATCAGGGCTGCGTTTATTTGAACAATGTACAATAACATCAAATACAAGAGTTTACCATTTAACTTAATTAAACAAACTAATTAGGCAAAAAAAAAAATATCTCTTACAATATGTCATCCGTTATATTTCTAAACACACAGTAAATAACTCCTACTACAAGGGATGTCAGTGTGTGAATCGTTTTGAGCGTACCGTCTGCAGAACTTCAAATGCCTCCCAAATCTCAACTTGAAAATGTTAAGCAGTTGTGATCACTTGGGCACACAGCTTCTGAGGTTCGAGACTAATTCGTGCTCGTGGTGTTTCGAGAAGCAGTGTTTTGGAGAAACAGTCGCGGGTTATTTTCGTATGGTACGCGCATAACTGTTGGAAGCTCGTGCACTCGGCCAGAATCAAGCTGAAAACTCAATCAGAGTAAAAAAAATATACATTTTTAATAATTGATTTTAAAACCACACAAAAGAATCGTGATACACAACTCAATTTATTTTTTTTTGTTCCCTCATCTCTAGTTATTTTAAATGAAAAAAAGGCCTTTGTATCCAGTAGCCCAGTTTTTTTTTCCATTTTTCCCAGGATCACAGTGGTAGGATTTAATTAGTTATAATATATATATTTTTAAAAAATTCTTTAAATTATGGCAACACCTGTGTCTGATTTAAATCTGATTACAGATATTTGGAGCGATAAACAGATCCAGTGGCATTGTCTCATACATATAATAAATAGTCTAAGAGAGTCTGTGTGTGTGTGTGTGTGTGTGTGTGTGTGTGTGTGTGTGTGTGTGTGTGTGTGTGCATGCTCCTGCGTGTGTGCTTGCGTGCGTTCCTGCGTGAGTATGTGTGCATACATACAAAAGAGAAATGAAAGGACTAGAACTTTAAAATCTCTGGCTTTTTTGTTCTTTTTTTATGCTGTGATGTTTATTTGATTAATCTTTATTTGCACATTGGACTTTTGACAAGACCGGCGTTACTTACTTTGCATAAGACCCTACTAGCATTAACGGCAGGTTTGAATTTGTCCTGATTTCAGGCTTTTAGAATGGTGAAACCAAATTTCTGTCTGGCCACATATTTGTGTCTGGCACTGCTGTCGGTTGGAGGCCGTCTCCTGTTCTTCTTCTTCTTTTAAATTTCTTTCTCTTTTTTTCTTTTTAATTTTTTTGGAGACCCAAAAAAAAAAAAAAAAGCGAGAATGTCACCAGTTACAATTGGTACATAAAAAAAGAAATATCAGGCCGACTGCACTGGTAGACAAGCTGGCCAGGTTTAGTTTTTTTTTTAGTTTAGTTTTTATTTTTTTGCATGAGGATTATGAGTTTAACATGTGTTTAGTGATTTTAATCTTTTCCTCACAACAGCGTTGTAGTGTGCTTTGGGAGTGCCTGAGGAGGCCTTGTGAATTGGGAGCCTTTGCGTGCAAGCTAAGTGTGGCTTTCTTTATCTGATTAACAAATGAGCCCTTTCATTGTCATTTTGGTTCATATATGCAAAGAAAAATCCTTCCTTCGTGTTATAGTACGTGCCGTGTCGTCATTCCATCCGGTTTCACCTGCTTTAATTCCTGCTTTGTTTAGGGTCACGTTGGAGATTTACGTGATAAGGATGGCCTCGATGCGCAGCTGAATTTCCTTTAGAATTTTTTTTTTTTTTTTTTTAGCGTCTGTCTGTGTCTCGCTCTGTTTTTCTGTTTCTCGGTGACTCAGAAATATCCCACCTTTCCTCAGTTAAGTCAGTCAGTCACACGGCTGATCTAATTTGCTCTGGCTGCACTAGCCAAGGCGCTATTGTACTTAATGACTATTTCAGTTAACAGTTGGGAGAGGGTTGCAATTACAGCACGAGTTTCCCCTCTCCTCACAACATGAGTAATAGCAATTGACTGCCTCTCTCCTGCCGATAGCTCGCACCCTTTGTTAACTCCGTGTATTTCTTCACTATGAAGTGATGCGTCTCTTTGAATACAGCCACATTACTCTCCCCTCCTCCGAGCAGGCCCCGACTCCTATTATGATTTCCCTGCGACTTTGCACGCACAATTAATGAAACGGGGCTTGGAAGCACTTCAGCGCACACGCTCACACACACCGGCTGTAAACGGAATCGCACTGTCTGTCCTGCCGCTTTGCCGGAGCAGAGCATATTGCTGACCAGCTGGCCATTAAAGAAACAGAGAGGCCTGGACATGTGTAGTATACCATATATACTGTAGAGGTATCCACTGAATAATTTGCACTACACGCGCCACACGGATCGTCGCAGCAGCTGTGAGACCACTCGCAGCTTCTCGAATTCACCCACTCGTTTTTCTACAAAGACGCGGTTTGTTTCAAGCCGAGCGACCCTGACCGGCCACATTATATACCCTGGCCTTCTCCTACTCAGCTCTGAACGTGGGCTGTTTCTGAGCAATTGACATCCGTCGTGGGGTGAAACCCGAGCAGCTGTTTGTGCTTAACATGTTGGTGCCCACGTGTCATTAAAATGACATTTCTGTGCACAGAAAAAAATTCTTTATCCTGTATAAACACTCCAGTTAATTGAGACTTGTGTTAAAAACACATTATTGGAAGAAAAATAATGAATGAAGATCACTTAAACACTTATTAAAGATGCATTGTAAAATAAATTGACAGGACTGGGACTAAACAGCTGCGTGGCCGAAAGGAGACCACTTGTTAGCGAGACTCATCAGGAACCAAATGGTGCGCTTTGTAAATATTGGACAATAATCAAAGGCTCAGAGTGATGGCTGTGTTGGAGAAAGAAGATCCATCATGCATAGCGCTCACTGTACCAGCCTCTGGAGTCAGTGTTATGACCTGGGGTCGCTTCAGTCGCTCAGGTCTAGACTCAGCTATGTTATGCAGCAACAAAAACGAAGTCAGCGGACGACCTGAATGTACTGAATGACCAGGAAATCTTCTTCCCTGATGGCACGGGTATATTCCAGGATTCAGTTGGAATGTGTGGTTCTGGGAGGTTGAGGAATCATCGTCCCACATGAATTCAACACCACACTGTGCACCGTAATCAAAGCTACAGACGGTCAATGAAATCTTGAAAACAATCTTTTTGGCCAGGTAGCGGCACATGTCATTATGATGTCTCACTTTTTGTTTCCTTACAGGAAAATACAGCGTATCATTTGATGGGGAGAGTTATGAAGATTTTCATGAAGATCTCTCCATTTTTTTTTGTTTTTTTGTTGTTGTTATTTTTCCTCAATACACTGCCTGTGTTGCTGTGCTAACGTCAAAGCAAACCTTCCCAAAATATAATACACTAATGGGTATCCTGTGACGTACAGTATGAGCCACAGAGCTGATGAAAATGTAAACACCTGATAGGCATCACATGATACCCATCGCTGTATTGTGTTGCCAGGTAACTATGCTAACTATGTACCGCTTTGCTTTGAGGTACAGTACTGCTACCATGACGTTTGTACTGTAAGTCTGCCTGCTCTACCATGAAGCATGTTCTTATGTCAACATTCGTCAAGAGTTAGTCAGGTATACAGTATTAGGTATACAAAAGACGGCCCAAAAGTCTGCATCCTTAGGAATGTTTTTTTTTTTTTTTATATGAAATTTATCAACTAAAACCAGACCTAACGCCACTTGACTTCTTTTCTTTGGGGTCATCTGAAGTCAGTAGTCTGTTGGAATTGATCCAGAACAAACATATTGCACTGGAGAGAATCATCTCTGCGTGTGACCTCATCAGTTCTGTTCAGTGTTTTCGTGTTCAGCAAACACAGCAAGTGCTGCAAAGTCAGACGCTGTCATGTAAAGCATTTACTGTCATTTACTGTATATGCTTAACTTTTTTTTGCCTGTGCATCCAGACTTTTTTCGCCTATTTTTTATTTTTTTATTTTATTTCATTTTTTTACAGTCTGGTTAAAAACTTGCACATCCTTAGCACAAAGGAATGTAATTATAATTAGAAATTCAGTGTTACATGCTGAAAGTCGCTTATTTTCAGAAACGGGTTACGCACCTGCTTAAGTAAATTTTCCAAGCTCCCCATTTAGATGATGCAAATTACGTGTGTGCGCGTGCGCGCGTTATTCCAACCTTTAAGATCTCATGCAAAAATGTCCAAGCATCCAAGACGGGCTTGGACAACCTTTATACACAAAAACACTTACCTAAAAACGAAGAAAAATTTAAAAATGCTGAATAAAAAGAAACCATCACAGCGATATACTGTATTACTAAGAACCTGGCAAGTTATTTACTTTAATAACATGAATTAATAGCCTTAGTTATCATTATGATATTAATCACCATTTGACGAAATGCCTTTAACCCTTGCTGTTGGACAGCTTATGAAATAGCATTTGATCTATTAATTGCCTTAAAAAATTTTTTTAAAAATCCTAAGTGTACACACAAGGTAATGTAGCCATGATGAACTAACCTCAGGTCATGAAATTGTCAAGTTTCAGACAACTTAACTATACAATCATGCATAACTGAAGCACGTCTTTGTTTCACTCAAATTCCAGCCTGCCTTTGTAATCCTCACGTGACTTTTGAATATTAAGCCATGGAATTCCATCCGCGGGCTCGAATGTGCGCAATTGAAATGTCATGTGTTGAGAATGTGTGCTTAACTCAAATCTAAATACTCTTAATAACATACAAGGTGTCACAGATTTAGATGTAAAGGCGCATGCAAATAACTGCTGTAGAGAAGGGATGTCTTCAAAAAATGTAAAGAATACTATAACAAGCAGTAAACAGTAATTAATGAAACAAAGTCAGTACTTGGTGTGATGAGCCTTAAAATATAAACTATATAAAATATAGTCACGGGTACAGTTTGTGCAGTTTTATAAGGAAATTATTTTCGTAGTTTTAATAAACATCCTACAGAACCAGTCACGGGTCTACTGAGGAGTTTGTCACACCTGCTGTTTTTACCATGCAAAATCCAGATGTTTTTTTTTTTTTTTTACACAACATACTGCTTTCTTTTTTGTAAGATTATTCCTGTATTTTTTTAATTAATGTTTGTAAATGTTTTTGTACTGACTTAATAATGAAGTCATAAAATGAAAACGAACAACATAGTTTGTACTAAAAACCACACAGGGTGTCTGAGACTTTTGCTCATTATTGTAACTTAATTATTACAATGTTTATATATACAATATATATATCGGGTTCAGGGCTCTCCTCCAGCCTTGGGTCTGTGTGTGTGGAGTTTGCATGCTCTCCCCGTTGGGTTTCCGCAAGGTACTCTGGTTTCCTCCCACAATAAAAGGACATGCAGATTAATCTAATTGTCTTTTCCAAATTGTCCGTGATGTGTGAATGAGTGACCGAGTGTGTTTAATTGACTAGAACCCCATCCAAAGTGTATCCTGCCTAGTGCCCCTAGTCCCCTGGGATAGTCACCAGGCCTCCCGTGACCCTGCACAGGATAAGTAGTGTAGAGAATGAGTGCGTGTGTGTGTGTATTTTAAAGGGGACCTGTTATGCAAAAATTCTAAGTTCTTGTTAGACGTTCAGGTGGGTCTCTAGTCTGTACTTGCAAACCAAAAACTAGCTAATTAGATGTTTCCCCTATTGTGACCTCATATAAGATGATCCCCTCTCCGGAGTTGTTCACATTTACATTTTAACATTGAAGACACTGAAGTAGCTAAAAAATACGGGACCTTTTAACAGTGATATCAGCTCAACAGTTTTTTTCTGAATCATAACATCACAAATTTCTCAACCCCCCCTTTTTTTAAAATCCTCATCCTCACACTTTGCACAGACTTCATGCCTTTTGTGCCCTTATCGCACCCTTTGATTTCACATCTCCGTTCTCCTTGTAGGCTGTCAGTAGCTGCTCTGTGACGTGGAGCGAGAGGCGCAGGGAGAACATATGTAATGTGTCCTAGCTTGTATGTCGAAAAAGCTGTTTCTGTGAAAGCAGAACGGTGTAACGGTGCACTGGAGAGTCGGCAGCTAATAATATCTGCTGATGTTAATCCAATTAGAGTTGATTTAACACTTTACAGAGCATGATTTATAGAGGCGTTTATTGGTTTTCTGTAACGTAATCAGTTTGGAAACTTAATGCATTGTTTGGAAATGCATGTGTGACTGGAAGCAGGCAGAGAGCAACTTGTGCTCTGGGTTATTTGCAATGATACCCCCATTAATAACACCAACTCTCTGCCTGTTAGCACTGTGTGTGTGTGTGTATGTTTTTTTTTATTCCTCTCTCTCTTTCTTTTCTTTCTAAGGCTTTCTCCGAATGGCGCAACCTGGCAATAATTTAATCTTGTGAGTCGATGGAAAATGAGCTATATTCGCTCAAATTAGTGACGACACGTCGTCTAGCCTTCTCGGCTGCATCCCAAATGATTGTGTCTCTTTTTTTTCCCTTTTCTTTCTTTTTTTTTCCATCTTGTTGATTGTTTAGAGAGTTTGAGAGAGACTAACCCATGCTAATGGAGGTTTAGAGACGGTGAGCTGATATAAGATCAGACAACGGTGATTAATCATGAGCTAATATAGTCATCTTCTATTAGTGACTGAGGGAAAAGCAGAGCTAAAGAGAGAATTATGAGCAACATGAACAAACATTCTGAGCTGGAGAACATTTTAGCATATTTGTATTCGATTAGCTTTATTTTATTTTTTTTCCAAGTATTCATAAGCTGATTCTGATGGTCTCTATCTCTGTATCTACATTTCATGTGTGTGTTATTGTGTTTACAGTGACCCAGCTGCAGACGACGTTAGCCTCAGTGCAGGAGTTGTTGGTCCAGCAGCAGAAGAAGATCCAGGAGCTATCTCAGGAGCTGGCTAACTCTCATGTAAGGTTATGTTGCTCTCTCAAAGAAACAAAGGTGGACAAATGACGAGCCTGGGTATCCAGGACGGGCTGATTTTGTCTGTGCATATTATCTGTATTTATTGGATCCACAGACAAATCTCACCATTTGTTATTAGGAGGGTGAGTCAAAATGATCCGCACTCCGGTTATATTAGACCTTCTGTCTTATCAGTGCTTACCATTTAAGGCTACTGTCTCTCCAATCACTGCCGTGTAAATGTGAGCGTGTTACATCGGTTCATTACATCGTGCAGTGATTTTTTTATTATTATTATTTTTATATTTATTCATTTATTTTGTTTTATAAGAGCATTAACAGAAGCGTTTGGATACCTGCAAACAAAATTTGGACCCATACTCTAAGGAAGGTGAAAGCTTCTTAAAGAAAATCATTACTGGTGACGAGACACCAGTAATCACTACGAGCCCGAGAGTAAACAGCAGAGAATGGAGCGAGAAAAAGTTAACCATCAGCTGGAAAATTGGCGCCACAATGTTGGAACGTTCAACAATCAACAGTGCTCGTTACAGTGAGACGCTTATCGAAGAGCTGAAGCCTAAACTTGGGATTAAACGCAGAGTGCTGCTATCCAAGGGGCGTTGTGATCTTGCATGGTTTGATGATACATAATTATGTATGTATTTTTTAAAAAGTTGCTTAAAATAAATTCTGCAGGCAGAGTGCGGATCATTTTTGACTCGCCCTTAGCTAATGCATTTCTAGCTCCACCCCTACGCTCATTCCTACACTTATTCAACAGTTCCAAAAGCGACACCAGATCCTCCTCTGTAACCGAATTTCCCTCCAGCCTTCATTATATCAGCTTTATGCTGGAAATGACATTCTCCAAAACAAATATTGCAAAGATTCCATATGAATTCAATGAATACAGTCTCCATCATTTACTGTAGGATTTGATAGGGCGAGAGAGAGAGAGAGAGAGAGAGCGAGGGACGGTGTGAGGGAGGGCGAATCCAGCAGTCTCCTGAAAGAAAAGGTGACATTTCTTACATCATGAATAGTAAAGAGCTCCGATTCTGGCGTGTGTATAAAACTCGACTTTCATTTCCTAAAGGAAATGCACAGGACTTGCGAGCAGCTGAGTGAGATGGAGGGATTAAATTAAAGCAATGATGAACAGAGGAAAGAAGTGGGGGGGCGAAGAGGAAGAAGAAAAATAAGTAAAGAATTGGTTGGAGAGAAGAGGGTAATAAAGACAAAAGAAACTGAACGCCGAGCGATAAGAAAAGGACACGGACGGTGGAGAGAAAAATGTGAGGAAAAAGTAGGAAGGGGAAAAAAAAGACGAAGAAAAATGAACAATCTGATATGCGCAGGTACTGTATATGCAGAGGTAGAAAGGGTGAAGGAGAGAAAGCAGAAAAGAAAACGAGGGAGCGCCGTAAATGAGGAAGCAAGATGAGCGAAGTGATCGGGTTATACAGTATGACTGAATCTTTCGCCAATCTCTGGCCTGATTAGTGAATTAATAGTGTTTTGTGTTACACAGTTTGAGTGTGAACAGGGACTGATGTAGCATCTGGGATTGTCGTCAAGTCAATAAATGAACATGTGAAAGAAGCGTGATCTGAACGCAGGAAAATACAGGGGTTGGACAATAGAACTGAAACACTGGCCAATTTAGTGTTGGAGGTTTCATTGCTAAATTTGACCAGCCTGGTGGCCAATCTTCATTGATTGCACATTCCACCAGTAAGAGCAGACTGTAAAGGTTTAATTAGTTAAGCAGAGTAATAGCACAGTTTTGCTTAAAATATTGCAATGCACAAAACATAATGGGTGACATTATGTGAATTGAATTGGAGTTCAAAAGAGGACAAATTGTTGGTGCGCGTCTCGCTGGCGCATCTGTGACCAAGACAGCAAGTATTTGTGATCAAGAGCCACGGTATCCATGGTAATTTCAGCATACCACCAAGAAGCACGTCCAACAGGAGCAACTGTGGACGCAAGAGGAAGCTGTCTGAAAGGGATGTCCTGGTGCTGACCCGGATTGTATCCAAAAAACATAAAACCACAGCTGTCAATTTACAGGTACATGACCGGGCTGCTATAGCCAAACCTTTGGTCACTAGTGCCAATGGCAAACGTCGGTATCAGTGGTGCCAACAGCGAAAATCTTGGGCTGTGGACAATGTGAAACATGTATTGTTCTCTGATGAGTCCACCTCCACTGACTTTCCCACATCCGGGAGAGTTACGGTGTGGAGAAGCCCCAAAGAAGTGCACCACCCAGACTGTTGCATGGCCAGAGTGAAGTATAGGGGTGGATCAGTGATGGTTTGGGCTGCAATATCATGCCATTCCCTAGGCCCAATACTTGTGCTAGATCAGCACGTCACTGCCAAGGACTACCGAAGGATTCTGGAGCACCATGTGCACCCAATGGTTCAAACATTGTGTCTTGAAGGCGGTGCCGTGTATCAGGATTATAATGCACCAATAACACACAGCTAGACTGGTGACAGAGAGGCTTGATGAACATGAAAGTGAAGTTAAACATCTCTTATGGCCTGCACAGTCATCAGATCTAAATATTATTGAGTCAGTTTGGGGTGTTTTGGAGGAGCGAGTCAGGAAACGTTTTCCTCAACCAGCATCACGTACTGTAGTGATCTGGCCACTATTCTGCAAGCAGAATGACTCAAAATTCAACTTGTATCTGTTATTCCCAAGACGTATTAATGCTCTGTTGGCCGCAAAAGGAGGCCCTACACCATACTAATGAATTATTGTGGTCTAAAACCAGGCGTTTCAGTTTCATTGTCCAACCCCTGTACATGGAAGTGAATCACCGTCATTCAGAAATGAGACTGAGATTGTGATTTTTGTTTTTTAGTTATTTAATTATTATTAATCTTGCAGCCCTGCTTCTTGGATGAGGAAATTTGAAGTAGCCTTACTACATGTGGGCCGAGTGTTTTTTTATGGCAGTAGCAGGAAACCCAAGATCTTAGAGGAATAATAATAATAAATAGAAGTAGCAAAACAAGTTAGGACAAAAATGTATGAAGTGAGCACTACTAATAATGTTCGCATTGGTACGCTTGTGGTTTTCCCGCTATCTTTTTTTCTCTAAAAGCGGTCAGGCCAGTTTAAGCCTAAACCAACACATGGCATTTTCCAGCGCCGCGGAGATGGATGCTCGGCCTTGAAGAAGATATTAAGCTCGCCATGGCTCATATGCTGGTTAAATGAGAACGTGTCTATAACAAGGCCGCTAAAGAGGCATGTATTGTAAGAGCATCAGCAGAACGCTAAAACAAGTCTGCCAGGGACAGCAGCAGGACCCAGCAAGCCTCCCCTCCATGTCCTCATTACATCTCTATTTTCTCTACATAAAGGACCTTTAACGCCAGCCAAATGGTGAAGCGGGTCATGCATGTTTACGATCACATTTACACTCTTGGAGAGCTGATGGACTTCCACTATGTATTCCCCTTGTACTGCTCCATTCTACGTGCAGAAAGACTTTCAGCGTGGGGACTGTCCTGTGCTTTTTCTTTATCGCAGGCTAATTTAATGCATCCTGATGTCATAATGTTCCAGTAAAAACATCTCATCATGACAGTGTGTGCCTCTCAACTTCTCAAAACATGTGCTTTCACCCCATAAAGTCTCATGCTCGTTTGAGGAGCGAAAGCTGGTGTTGAGAATATGTTGCCTATTAAAACCACATCTTCATACCTCAGAATGTGAAACCCTACTCCCTTTATATCTTATGATGCTGTGATAAATCATCCCATAACATGCAACAGAAAGCTCTTTGGAATCACAACTGAAATTATGTTTTATGTCCACAGCTTGTTAAGCACATGGGTGTTTGACTGCAGCATCTGGATCCCGCAGGAAAACATATGCGAACGCATCTGGTGCTGTGTGAATACGAGGGAGGGGAAAAAAATGGCATTCATAAAAATTTCTACTATTGTTCCCGCATTTCTTTTCCCCTGATCTGGCAAAGCACTCGGAAGCTGCGCAGGAGGCTCTGAAGCTCTCCCATCCATCTGTTTAATGCACCTTCAAACAGCATGAACAGCAGCCAGCCAAAGCGGAAGGGAACCTAAGATTCCTCTTAAAATGTAAATTGAATTAAAAAGCGTCACCATCATTTGCCCTGAGTGCCTTGTTGGAAGAGACGAGTGAATAAAAAGTGTATCTCGCATCAAAACATCCATTAAACAAACCATAAACTGTACTTTATAGCCAAAGTCCCGATCTTTAAATTTTCTTCGGAATGAAGCAGGACCTGTTGTCTCCAGCCGTAAGGGGGGAAATTGTGAAAATTGTTTTCAGGTCCGGAGTGTGTGATTAAAAACACATGTCGCGCCGCTGAGCTAGTTATCATTTTCAGTTTGCGGTTTTCTGGGCAGCCTTTCTGGGTTTCTCTAAACTGAGCGTAATGTGCCAGGCTTGGCAATTAAGGCTCTTTAACACGGAAATGTGTGTTTAACCCAAAACACATGGCAACTCCCGTTCTTTCAGCAGCTAAGCAAACATTTCTTATGGTCTAAACCACTGAATTACAGTGTGCGCTCACTGTCTTGTAAGCTGCCTGGGTGTTTTTATTTTTTTTTTGTTTTGTTTTTTTCTCCCCTTCTTTTCAAGTATTACAGTGCTGTGTGATGATAATGAGCCAGAAATCATTTTAAGTTTGTGACTTTACAGCTGATGGTTTTATGTTTTCCTATGGTGCGGCTGTCTAAAGCTATATTTGAGTTGTTTTTGATTTTTGTTTTGTGCCCATCTGGTTTGGTCCCCAAGAAAAGCCAGTGCAGCTCAAATCACTGAAAAAGTCAAAACTGGCCATGCTCGAAAGGCACCAGAGCATGCAGTGCACCACAGCCCCCAGGGCATGGGGTCTATCAGGCAAAGAGCCCAAGACACCAAACAAGCCTTCACACTACCCAGATCCCAATCTGATCGGTTACCCATGGGATGCGCAGGACAAATCTGGATAAAATCCGATTCACCTTGCAACCCTCAACACCCAAAGGCTTCGCTGCTAACATCATGATAGCAGACACCGCAGCATACCACCAGAGGTCCTGTGGAGTCATGCCCAGAGTCAATGGGCCAGATCTGCCCCCAGGGCACAAGGGGAATCTACACTGAATATTGGGCATAATGTTTTGCTTCATAATGTTATGGCTGATCGTTGTCTATACAAAAATAATAAAATTGTAATCTGAAAATTCTTTTATTTATATATATATATATATATATAGTAATTGAATTGAAATTGAAATTGAAGCTCCTATATACAGTATTCTGGCTTCATTACATTAAATTCAATTTTATTTGTATAGCGCTTTTAACAATTGTCATTGCCGCAAAGCAGCTTTACACAATCAAAAGAATTATTTAAGTTTGTAGAATTATTTAAGTTTGTAATCAACGTTTGTAAACATCTATGGTGAAATATTTTGTCTTTTTTTTTGTTTCATTTTGATAATTAAGGCTTAGAAATCATGAAAATCAAAACCCATTATCTAAGATTATTATTTTCTTTTTATTTTCTTCTTATTTATTTTATATATATTGAAAGAATGAAAGGTATGTGCTTTGCGCATTGCTTATGCGTTCAGGATACACGTCAAGGCTGTATATGTATATATCTCATACAAACTCGCATATTGGTAAAATATTCCATTATATCCTGTCAGAAGAAGGCAAAGAGATGCCTTTTCTTCACCCTCAGAAGACCTCTTGTATAACATTGAATTTAAAGTGCGGAATACTAAAATGCCGACTATGTTTTAAAAGCTGTTCCACCGAATCCGTGTTACTAGGTTACCTTCATCCAATCTTGAGCTGTCCAGTTTGGTGGCCCACTCCAGCTCAGTGTGTAGCTTCATGCTGGCTGGAGTGAAACCCAGTGTGGTCTTTTGCAGTTGTAGCCCATCCACCTCTGAGACGCTTTTAAGCTCAATGTGGTTATGACGAGTGGTTATTTGATTTACCATGGCCTTCCTGTGCTCTGACCTTTCTTATCAACAAGGCGTTTCAGGCTGCAGAACAATTGCACCATTCTGTATAAATGGAATCCCAAGAGATCATCAGAGTCGGATCATATTTTGCTTTATTCTGATGCTTGATATGAACGTTTACTGAAGCTTGTGACCTGTACAGTATATGCCTGATTTTATACCTTACATTGCGCAATTCGCCACATGATTGGCTCATTGGGGATTTGTTTGAATGAGCAGGTAAACATGTGTTCCTTTAAAGGGGTTAGTGTGTATGTGTGGAAATTTTATCTTTTTTTTTTTATTTTTATTTTTACTTTAGCTTTGGTTTTTTGTTTTATCCCAGTATTATGGGGAACACAAAGCTACTGCACAGTAAAAGCTTAATATTAAGTTGACCCTGTCGGTGGCAGTTTGGTATTTGGTTGTGCTATCAGGATTATTGAGCAGAGTTGTTGGACATTATCGTCACAGGCCCGGAATTTTCATATCTCCGTATCTCTGTTATAAATCCAGAGATAGTTCCCTTTATTAGAGGCTGCACGCGGAAGATTAGGAGCCGTTCAGCTAGCAGCCCAAACGCACGCCACTGGGGTAGCGCATAAACAGGCTGAAATGAATTGTACCACTGCTTTCATCGGAAACACTCCTGAGGGATTTAGTTTCAAGCTGATTCCACCATAAATATACATGCATTACACAAGGAAAATATTATCAGGCAGAGGAGCTGTGAGTTAATTTGCATTCAGACCTTTTTAAACCGTCCTTGTTAAGATATTATCCATTGCTAATGGTCTGCAGGCATTTACTAATGTATTCAGTGCTTGCGCTGGCTGCCTGCTGCGTTTCTCTGTGTGTTCGAGTCGCTCTGAGAGGTGTTAATATTCTCCACAAGGACTGGCAGTGCCATAGAGGACAAAGTTAAAGAGGAGGAAGTAGAAAAGGCACCCATAGCTGAGCATATTGCGCATGGTCTTAGTCATCAGCGTCACCTGCTGCAGATCAGGGAGCCTCATGAATTCGAGTCTGTCCTGAGGCACTGCGTAGCTCCTGTTTGCAAATATTATTTAGATTTTTTTTTTTTTTTTTTTAATGTCTGCAAAGTGTAAGCTCGGCCGCCAAAGCAATTAATTTTTTTTTCCACAGGTAAAATGAGCGAGAGGCACATTCCAGCCTTATTATGCTGGTGCCGTGGGGAGTCAGGGATTATGATGGTCGTAATGAGGTGAGGCCTGTAATCAGAGCGTCTTCACCAGGCCTAATGCTCTGAGCTCGGATCTGATGTGCCTTCGAAAAAAACACTTTATCAGAAAGGTTTAAGAGAAGATAGTTGTGCAACCTTAACCTCACCCGTGCCTCCCCCTTGTCTATTCCACACCGTAAAATGTGTCTGATTCTTTTCAGATGCGATTCAATTAATTTCCTTTAGATGTAATTACATGTGAAAGGGACCAAGTTATCCGTTTCCACTCAACAGGGGGCCTCTGCTTGCTAACTAGCAGCCCCTGGTGAGTCGGGCATACTTAATTAGACTTTCTCGTTTTTTTTTTTCTTTTCTTCTCCCCAGCCTTTTTGCTTCGTTTCCCCATCCTTCTTCCCGTCTCGGTGTCTTCCTTGGAGTGCATGTGGACAGGGGGATTAAACCCAGCATATGAGGGCTGTTTGTTTGTGGACGCTTCAAAGCTTCAGGTACCCTTGTGAATCAGGGTAGGTTTACGAGACTTATTTCTCCTCGGAACAAGGCTCTGCGTAATCCGCTTGAATTTGAGCACAGGAGCCGCCCCACTTCAGGCGCTGAAGTAGTTTTTTGTTTGGGTCTTTGTGGCGAGTGCTCGGGTAACGCGTAATGGATAGGGCGTTTAACGATACCAAGCGCAGCCATAATTTAGAAGATTTTTTTTTTAACTTTACTGTCAGTCTTTTTTGATGCCTTCTTTACTGCAAATGGCATCAGCAACAACCTGTCTTTTAAGTTAAAAAAGAGATGGATGATTTTTATAATTTTTTTTCATGTTATTATTATTATAGGGAGTCATTTGCTATTCAAATGTTTGCAGGCCATTTCAATTGTCCATCATTCCGTGCAACAATTCATTCCGTTGCCAAGCAGTAGGTGATAACGTTCTTTTTAATAAAACCCCCCTGACTTGTGGCTGCCGGATGAATGCTGCCATTGTTGTGCTCGAGGCCTCTTATCAAGAACCTCTCTCCGGCTCAAATCAGTAGTCGGAAATATGGAAAAATATGTAAAAATGGCGTGATTAATTCCCTTTGGCTTTTTTTTTTTTTTTTTTTCATGAGTTCATGAACTCTTTACACTTTTTCTGTGACTCTTCGTTCGCAAGTGGCCAGTTAAAGTTAGGGGAGATGTGCACTCGGTTGCTATAGCTCTTATCAGATGTGTTGTACTCTGTATTTCCTGATCAGGTGATAAAAGTGTGGCTTTTGTACCAAAACAGCGGGTGACTCATAGGTTTTGCATGAGCTACCTGCTCGATAATCAAAAAAGCTTTTCATAAGTCTGACTTCATTCTGTGAAACTCGTTTCTTTTGTACCACCGCTTGAAGCCAGGACGCTGAATGAGTCTGGTCTCCGTCTAGATTTTAGATGAATATGATGAAAAGAACTGAAAAATTGTTTTTAAAAAGTTTGTTGTTGTTTTTCTGTTTTTGTATCTGCAGGCTTCCTCTGCTACCAATCGCATGCTGGAGTCTCAAAGCATCAGTGAGCTGAAGGCTGAGATCACTTCATTAAAGGGGCTTTTACTCAGCAGGTAAACACTCGCAGGGTCTAATAGACAAAGAACAGCGCATTCACCATATTAACACTAATAATGTGTCAAATATAGCTCATGATGCTATCACGAAGGCAACATGGTGGCGAAGTGGTTAGCACTGTGGCCTCACACCTCCAGGGTCGAGGGTTGAATTCCAACCTTGGGTTTGTGTGTGTGTGGAGATTGAAATTGTGAGTGTGTGCAAGCTTGCGCCCTGTGATTGCACTGGCACCCCGTCCAGGGTGTTACCCCTCCTTGTACCCCGAGTCCCCTGGACTAGCCTCCAGGCTTCCCACAACCCTGAATATGATAAGCAATGTAGTGAGTGAATGCTGTCAAAAAAATGACAACACTCCATCATGAACAATTTCCTGTGGCAGAACACTAAACAGTAGTAATTCTCAGTGTTGCAAATCACTCACACTGGAGTCTCCTGACAAGATTGCTGAAAAAATATATATAATAATAATCTTCATACAGAAACTTCACCTTTTCAAAATGACAAAGTTTACATGGAATGTCCACCATATCCCAAAGTCCCTGTTTTAGCTATTAGAAAACAATATAATAAAATAATCAACACCTTTTAGATTTGATCAAGTAGATTTGAGAATTCAACAGCACTTTGGTACAGTTCATTCAGCCACCTTTAGCTTTGATTATTGGACAAATTCATCATTGAGTCCTGAAATATTCCTGTGACATCAGGATAGAAAAAGTTCATAGATGTGATGTGACCTGGTCATTCACTACATTCAGGTCGTCAGCTGACGACTTCTTTTGTTGCCACATAACGTTGCCAAGCCTAGACCTGACCGACTGGAGCAACCACAGGTCATAACACTCCCTCCAGAGGCTTGTACAGTGGGCGCTATGCATGATGGGTGCACTATGTCATGTGCTTCCCTTCTTAACCTGACATGCCATAATTTGACCCTTCGAAAAACGTAATACGTTTTTTTTTTACACGGGCAAAATCTAAAAAAAAAAAAAAAAAGATGATTTTTTAAAAATATAATTCAGAAATATTTATATCACTTTTTTCATTTACATAAAAGGAATATTAAACCAAAAACTACCTGTCTTAAATAATTGCTGCTTAAATAATTAGAATAAATTTTGACCCATTCGTATCATGACCATGAAAATGATTTCGTCTAGTCGACCTAAATCTAATCCAGATTTTGTATTGGATAAATATATGCAGTGAACTAAGTCTAAACTCAAAATGTTTATTTCACATTCGTCCAATATATCCTAGATTCTACTCCTTGCGAAATAAGATGATACACCTGCAGTTGGGATGTAGAATTTGTTTTCAGTTCATACGTCTTTGGTTCTCATTTTTCGTTTTCTTCTCATATGAACTTTTGAGTCGTGTATCCTTGTGGGTTGAATGTCTGACTCGTACATGTGGCTTTGGAAGAAGAAATGCAAACATCTTTACAGTTCACCGGCAAGCATGTTTCTGTCCGGCTATTTAAATGAAGCCTGCCAGGCATGAATATTTAACAGCAGCTTTAATGCCGCTCATAAAGTCTTTATCCTGATCTTATTGCTTTCAGGTGTGAGGAAACATTTCTAAAGCTATAACTTTCTTATAACCATATGTCTTTCACTTTTGCAAAGCCTTCTCTATTAGTGTGGCGTTTTGGTAATCTAATGTGTGAACATAATAATATGTTCAGAATTGGGGTGGGATTGTTCAGTCAGACTAGATGTAACTAGGAATGTGGAGGAATCTAGCATCTTCTGTGGAGTCGCAGAAAAAGTTCATTGGTGTTCATAGGATGTGCTGACTTAAAGCTGAGTAAGTGAGCTCTAGTCTTAGTAAGATATGAGGAACCCTGAAATTGGGACAGAAATGTTTGGATGGAATGTCATGTCATATATCATGTTTTTCCCACGCTGCTTAAAGTTGGTCATAAGAGCAACTACGGGAAATCCACAGCTGATGCTTATTACTAATTGTGAAAGTTCTCGGTGATTCCCAACAGACTTAAAGGAATGTTTGTAAGGTTTCAGGCTAATCTCTACCTACTGCCGCTTTTAACGTATACACAATTACCACAAACAATAATTTCAACCGCTTTCATGAGCTAAGAAAAGAACGGGCAAAAAAACCTGCTGACTCAGAACTTGGCTCCAATGAAAGTTTAAGGGCAGTTGATAAATATCAAGAGCAGGGGTATTCAACTCAAGTCTGTGAAGCTCCAACTGTGTAAATTCTTCGAAAAAAGGTCCCGATAAGTGACTGAATTGGAACAGGAAAATTTGATGCTTAGTGACTAATGCGTGACTATAAATAAAACTGAACGGGTTATATTGTGTTTCATACTGATGATTCACGTTACCAATTTTTGCCACAGAATAGATGAGGCATCTCGTAGTGGGCAATGAACTCATACCTCAGGGTTACCGAGTGACAGATACGTGTTAGCGGAGATGCCGAGTTCAAATCCTGCCATTTCACATTCTGAGGATGATCTGCTCTCTCATCTGCAAATTTCACTGTTCATCTCTGAAAGTTCATGTTCTGTATGTGGTAGAGGGTAGATAGAGGTTGCTTTAGTCTAACTTAAACAGATTTTCATAAATAGCCAATTGGCTGGCAGTACAGTATGTGTCCCAGATGAAGCATGATTAAGCCCTTACTCTCTCCTGGTTGGTGGCTGTCGTATGATGTGGATGGGAACTGGCAAAAACGGAAGGAAAAATAAATGTAAAAAAAAAAAAAAAGTCCCTCCTAGTCAAGCTTTTCGAACATGTTGCTACCATATTTAAAAATGAAAATGAAAATAAATGAAATAACCAAATATCTAATAGTTTGTGAAACCTACTTTCAGCTAAATCATTTACAAAAGTAATACTGCTGTAGTGCTTGCAACAAGATGCAGCAGAGAATCTGCTACATAAGCCACAATGTTGCGTGTATATTTAAAAAATGACATACAGCATACAGTATGTACCAAATGCTCGATTTGATCTGCATGAAATGCTGTGCTGGTCCGGCTCTCCAGTCCGGCTCTCCAGTTGACGGCCCTGGGTTTAAATTCCTACCAGATCTATTCTCATGTAGGTTTATTCAAGTCTCGAAAAATATGCCAGTGAATAGACTTTCCCGTTACTTATCTTTTATGATGGTTTTGTGGTTTCCAAGCAAACTCTAAACTCTTGCACTCCCTCGGTTTACTTTGAACTTGGTTGACTTTCAAGTTCACATTTAGTAAACGTTTTTGTGTCATTATCCCTTTACGCACAAATGCATAACTTATAATGTTTCCTCCAGAAATATGGTGCATTTATGTAAATCTACTTTGTATGCCATATATTTGAGCCATATCCCCTCCTTCACTTTCATTTCTGTTTTTGCTGTTTTGCCGAACAGAATGTCATTGTAGACTCCTATCTTATGTATGAACATTCAAGAAAGGCACTTAGTCATAGCTAATAGTCTAACAAGTACGAAAAATCGTCTCCAAGTCGTCTTTTCCTCCTGGAAGAATGTGTTAACCAAATTTGGAGCTTAACTTTCAAAAATCCTACTTTCAGATGAAGAGGGGCTTTCTTCCAAAATATGTTTCACAAAGACGTCAAATGACTCCTTCGCTGTCATTTGATTCCGCATGTTGATGTATTTCCTTCCTAAACAGGAAGTTAGAAAGATGTGTTGAATTGCTTGACTGACTTAGCTGATAACCGAGAGTCTATTACTCACTCCTGCTTCGAGAGAAACAACATATTCCATGGGAGAAGAATACCATATTTGGGTGAAGAAATATTTATGGATATTGCTTGGTATATAACTGTGACTCAGAACATGTTCTCCCTTTTCAAACGAATAAACTCCAGCCATTTTTATTCCTAAAAATAGTGATAGCTGGGAAGGAAAATATTATTGAAATATCTCTTTGCATTTTTGTATACAGTATATATTAAAATGAAAATTTCTCCAAAACAGTATTTGTTTCTTATGGTGTCATGGTCTGTAACACTGAAAAGGTGCGTTAAAATAAACCCTAATTTTTTACTACAAATTGGAATAATGGACCAATTGGGAATGAAAAACAAATGCATCAATCGAGATGCTCTAACTTGCTCCGACCTGATCAGAATGACTTGTCGATGAGAATGACGGAATGATGTTAACCTTTGGTAATCCATTCAGTAGGTAATATTAGACGTGTAAACATTCGAACTGATCGTTTCTCTCTTGTGGGAATAAATAATTATTTCCTGTTTACCTCAAATGGGGTAACATTGGGTGATATAAGTTATAAGTTAACATAAGTTTCTCTTATATTCACAGCATTTGGCAAACATCCACATCCTTAAGTGATTTACATGTTCTTGAACCTGGAACCTTCCAATCATTAATCCAGTTCCTTAACCACGGAGATACCCTGATCGTACCTTTTATTGTAAATCTCTCCCAACAGTCTTTACTTCAGAGTTTAATCTACTGGGTTTCTGGCTGAGGAAGGGTCACTGATCAGCTCACCATTTCACGTCTAATCCATCAAAGATGGGACTGAATTTTTATAAGCAATCATAGGCACATCTTTCTAACTTCCTGAAGGCAGCGGGATTCATCAGAAATGATAGGAAGCCTTAACCCAACCTAAACGTTGTTAAAATAAATAAATAAATAACGAATAATAATGCTTCCAGGCTGCCAGAACAACTTTGCCCAAATTATATTCTCATAAAACGCTTTGAGCATGTACTGTATACATACATTTCCACGGATCAGCGTCCATGTAAACATTTTAAGTCCACCTCTCTAATTGGGATGATTTCAATCAGATTGAAGTAATGTTGTCCATGTAAATGTAGTGGCTGGTACAAAATGCTCTGAATCACCAAGATGACTGTTTTTCCTTTATTTTTTAGGGATTTTTTATTTTACTTTATTGGGTATGAATGCATACAGTATGTGCAATGCTGTTAAAGGAGATGAGGTTAAACATCTGGGACATTTCTGTAATTTAGCAACAGTCATTTTGTATATTAAGTTCTGTTGGGATTTAAAAGAAATATTTGTCTCGTCAACATAAAGCTCATGAGCAACCCCCTTCTGCCTCCAACAGAGCGACTTGGTTTCTGAAGTATGTTAATGAAATCAGGAACAAATAACAGATCTTTTAATTCATGCTGCTGGAAATGTCAGTGCTATCACTCAAATAACTGCCTTAAATTTTGGAGCATCAACTCTGTTTGTACTATGAACTGTGATTAATTCCTTGTGTCGTTTTTTAACGTCGATGAGCTCATGATGTCTTTTTTTTTTTTTCCCCTTTCTTTTTTCCTCTAAAAATCGGTATAAATAGGCAGTTAGAGCTGAGAGAGAGAGAGACGTGGGCTGGTCATTGTGAGAAGAGGCCTCTATTTGATTTGTAAAGCTTTTATCAGATTAGTTGTACTATTGTACAATAACATACAGTGAAATAACATCTCTATTAATTCATGAAGCTTGAATTGTGAGTGCAGTTGTACTTAAGTGGCTTGGGAATGAATGTGGCATTCATTCCAGCTAACGTGAATAAAACGGCTCAATCTCAAGGACACGTCTCTAAACGGAGCTGTTGGTACTTATAGAGCTGTTGGAAATCACTCCGTAGGCGTTACTAAGAAGCCATATTATTTTAATTCACATCCGTTTAAACTGTATATAATATCTAAGGAACGGTGTAGACAAGGGGTGTTCAAGTTAATCCGGGACTTTGATTGATGCAGAATACAGTTTTGAAAGTCAAAAAACTACTTTTATTTCTCTATATAATCCCCTGCTACACTAATGCACTTATCCCAATGTTTCACCTGTTTGAATACCATCAAGGTAGAAAGATTCCTCAAGCATGATCAGACTGCCTGCTTCATGTCTGAAACACTGGCCTCCCAGGAACTCCTTTAAAGGCAAAACATGTGGAAATGGCTTGGAGCGAGGTCAGGACTGTACAGGGATGTGGCAATAACAACCACCCGAGTTCCTGTAATGTGCAAATGGTGTCCGTGAACGATTGTGTGTACAGTTCCCACAGACAGATGCGTCTCTTGTGCAGGTTTGTCACAAGTCATCAGGCGTTCACTCGCTGAACATTCATGGGAATGACCGGAATGGGCACCACGCCACCTCGGCTGGGATCGTCATTCACGGACGTTTAGCCTTCTTTAAAATTTGCACCATTCAAATGTTTTACTGCGGCTAAGAGTCTAATCACCATACTGTGCTTGAAGTCTTCTGTAAATGTCAATCGGTTTTACATCTTCATTCCTGAGAAATGTCCCTGCAAGTCCTGGTTTGATTTGAACACTCCTTGTGTATTTGTAAGTGTAAGAGTGTTTACCAACCTTGGTGATTTCTAATTAACGTAAAGGAAACTTTTAGGGATTTCAGTGTAATCTCTATATACGTCACACACATCTGCAGCTTATCTAGAATTATCACAAACTATTGCAGCAAGAAAACAAACTTGACTCAAAACTAGGGATGAGGGAAAGAACCTGAGAATTTAAATATTACGATACATATATGATATACTGAATAGTGAGGGATATAAGATTCAAAAACACATCTAAAGTGCCAGAGAGATACACCAGTCAGACATAACATGAAAACAAAGAGATAATTTAATTTTTTTAATCAGAAGATGTCAGGTTTTAGGGTAATACTGTTTCCTGCATGTTGTTCTTCTTTACATATTTAATCGAACAGTGACAGAAGAGGTGAAAAAGAAAAAATAAGGCACAGGTATTTTCGTTAGTCGATGTCACTGAACTTTTAATTAAATGCTGTTGAAACTGTATCATAGCTAAAACAATATTGAATATCGAGTCTTATCGAGAAAAATTATATCATCCCATCCCTACTCACAACTGGCTCATAATGGAACACTGGGTTTGAGGAAGTCAAATCTGAATAGGATGCCAGGTCAAATCAGTGAATGCAGGTTCACACACCCATTCACACTTAGGGGCAGTTTATTATGGCGGGTCCACAGACAGGCATGTTTTAATAGCTGGGAGGAAACGAGAGAATCCAGAGCAAGTCCACAGGAAGAACTTGCAAAGAAACGCCACACAGATGGTAAACCAAGCTCAGGATTGAACTTAGAAACCCTGGAGCTGTGACGCAGCTGTGCCAATGTGCTGCTCTGACTCTTTATTGTTGTTATTACTGTTAATAAATGTTTTAAAATATAATTTATATACTGCGAAAACCAAAACAGCAATAGAAATTGGAGAATATAAAATAGAACGATACCTGCTCTGGATTTTAAATAAAGTGTAACAAAACTTTCTTTTATGCCTACATTTGTGCAAAAATAGTCCAACATAATTTTTCATTTCTCAAAATCAACTTCCGTAGCTGCTATTGACGTTCCCTTTGAGTTTCATTGTTAGTTTTTTTTTTCTTTTCAAACCTTGACACCAAAATTGTGCGCACACACACAAGCCAGGGATTTATGGTTTTTTCCTTGCTCAATCCAGATGTGTTATGAAATGGTAGCATAAATTTTGGCCCTCTAGTACTGGCCAAGGTTTGTTTTGGCGTCCTTTGAATGTATTTAATATACATTTTCTCACTTTTTCACTTCCTCTCTTCCAGGAGACAGTTCCCTGCTTCTCCGTCCCTCCCAAAAATCCCATCCTGGCAGATCCCTTTGAAGCCTGGAGCCCTGTCCAACTCTCCCTCAGTCAACCACACCAACAGCAGCAGCGACATCTCACCTGTCAGTAACGAGTCGGCCAGTTCCTCTCCCGTAAAAGACGGCCACAGTTCTCAGGGCAGCGCGTCGGGCTCTCATGGCTTGAACGGAGATGCCTGTCTGGGCTCCATGCTCACGCTTGACCTGAAGGACCAGGTCCGCATGGAGGTTCAAGGAGAGGAGGAGAGGAAAGAAGACGAAGAGGAAGAAGAAGAAGAAGAAGAAGAAGAGGATGAGGAGGAAGAGGAAGAGGAGGACGACGACGTGGCCCATGTGGACGAAGAGGAACACTTGAGCGTTCAGACGGAAGACAGGAGAGGGGGAGATGGACAGTTTAACGAGCAGGTGGACAAGCTGCGACGTCCTGAAGGGGCCAGCAATGAGAGTGAGGTGGATTAGGAAAGAGCTTTTGTTGATTATTTGGCTTTTTTTTTTTTTTTTTTTCTTTTCGAAAGAAAATTGCTTTTAATTCAATCCTCTCGTCCCCCCCTTTTTTGTTTTGAAACGCAACCACATACTTCACTAGGAAGCAGCAAATGGCGTGTAATCTCATCGGTTGGGTTCAATGCCCTCATGTCGTGAATTTTCTGTTTAACATACACACTCAAGTAACAGCCCAGACGCTCTTGCGTGCCTGGGCAAGCACAGTTAAGTAACATAAAAGTGTGGAATTAGATGGTGACAGAATTATGATCTCTGTATTATTAAGCAAACATTGTGTGCTCAGCCATTTCTTTCATCCCTTCAGACTAGTCATTTCTCCTAAGAATAGTAACTGTGGTTTTCTTATAACATATAGGGGGAAAAAGAAATCTCTGTACTGTATCCATAATACTGTATACCCCTGCAAGTTACCACAGCGCTATCTAATCCCAAAAACAGAAGCCAACAGCAACAAATCATGAACACCAAAGAATCTTTGCTAGTCACGTGATGTAATTTTGACTTTCCGGTTAGCTTTGTATTGCAGCCACCTTGAGGTCCATCTACTTGTCTGGACTTTAAACATCTGTTCGTTGTTCGCCGTGCCCTCTCAGCATAACGTAACGGCGAGCCGCAGCAGCTAACGCGTCTGGGGAAGTCCTTGTAATTTCCGATTAGAGTGATGATAGGTTTACTTTCTGGTGGTGTTGAGAATAGGAGAGCAGAGGAGGCAGATAAACACTGTTTTTAATGCTCTCTGGGTGAGTGAGGACCGCAGACGGAGACAGAATAATGTCGAAAAGAAGAGCGCCTCTCCGCTTGTGTCTCTCCCGTTTCCAACCGGGCAGCTGATTAAGTTTATGAAGTATGTTAATAATCAAATGATCGACAAATAACAGATGTATTAGTTCATGCAGCTTGAAATGTCAAGAAGGCTAAAATCGCAAATCTAATACCGGAAGCCTGTTCTATTGTATTATATTACATGACAAAGCCTCCAGTCCAAATTATACCGGCCTCCCACAGTGAATAATCTTAACATGAAATGGTGCCGGGGCTTTGTAATTAAACCATGTAAAACAATGGATGCTTCAGCAGAGGTGCCGACAGTCGCCGAGCTTCTCTCTTTGTGGGGATTTTTCTATCCAAGTCCCGAAGATGAAGAAATAAAGGGGGAAAAAACCCACAGCTGATGCAAATGGAGAGTAACATATGAATACTTAACTAATAGAATTACTCATACGCCAGCTGATGAGGGGAGGGGGGGGGGGAGAAAAAAGCAAGAAAAGATCCTGGAGAGAAAATTAGAGATGTCTGCTCCTCACTGACATTTTCACTTCTAACAAATGGCCTTCAGAGTAATGTGATTATGGCTCAAGCAGGTGAAACGT
Organism: Leiocassis micropogon; assembly: GCA_028565275.1. Taxonomy (NCBI): domain Eukaryota; kingdom Metazoa; phylum Chordata; class Actinopteri; order Siluriformes; family Bagridae; genus Leiocassis; species Leiocassis micropogon. The sequence goes on from JAOVVA010000019.1 coordinate 6,289,969, forward strand.
TGTGGGCTGTGGCAGCGGTTCCTGAGCCGCGCCACCGTGGAGGATCTCCGCCAGCCTGACGACATGCATCTCGTTATAGTCTAGATTAGAGATGACTTGACCAATGGACTATCAAGAGGTATTCATGTAATATGTGATCGTGAATAAGAACCTTTATTCAGCTGATATACTGTAACGCCAGGTTTTAACTTCCAAACCATTACTAATAAAAGGTGTACATGTGTGTGTGTTTTGAGTGAATTAGCTTGAACGGTTGAGCATTAATAGTGACTAATAGTGGAGGAAGCCAGGAAAGTAGTGGCACATACCATAAGCTTGTGTGCAGTTGTTCATACGTATTCATTTATGAGAAATTGGATCAACTGATACGGCCTTCATGCTATAGCGGGTGGCGGTGAGTATTGTGGGTATGATGCAATGAAATCTGAGCGATTTTAAGAGACAAGATGTAAATATTTGTAATAAAATCGTTTTAAGACCTTCACTGCTTGTCTTGTTTCATTGTTATAACTGAATTTCCAGGGCGTCTTACATGCAGCTCTAGCATTCTACATTCTACATAAATTTAAGAATAGCATTGCTTTGGACTTTGCATTAGTATTCATTAATCTTTAAAGATCGTCTAGATACTCAAGATGGTTAGTAAAAACTAAAGTAAAAATAACATATCACTTTGTAAGGCATTGCTGGGAAGAGTGACGTTCGCAGATCCCAGAACCGAATTCCATGTAAAGGCAACTGTTTGCACCACAGTTTTACCCTGGACTTGGACGGTTCACTTTAAATTTCCAAAATGATCAGCAGTCTTGTTCTTTTTCGATGAGGTCTCTATTAAAGAGATTCAATCGATAAAATGTGTGATCCTAAAACAGCAAAAAAAAAAAAAAAACACAATTCCACTGTCGTAAGCAATAAGAATATTCCAGTGCATTATCAAGTTTATGAATTTAATTTGTCTGTCAAGGTATAAATGATCAATAGCATTGCACATATTGATGTGGTGTATAAACTTCTTGAAGGTTCGATACCGCATCCCTTTGTAATCCATTAACCTCTCCCTGGAGTTCAGGCCAGGCTCAGATTTATAGGGCCTGCTGTAATAAATGCACTTTTACATCATTTAGTGTCTTATGGGAACAGCAGTGCATTTTTACCCAGAAAGCTTCCTCCTTTTACCTCATCTACGTTTGGAAGAGTGGGACAACTTATGGTCACCCATCTGGCCGCTCAACTATATCTCGGTGAACACTTAAGCAGGCCGAGGTGTTAAAACGCCAAGGCCAGACTGAAGCTGCTTATTTAGATGTCCGAGGTGTCTGTCTGGCTGATTCTAGCCGGAGGTAGGAGCTTTAACCTCATCAGTGGCGCTGTGCTAAACGGGGAGCCCTCCATAGGGCAGCGTATTGATGTGGCCTGAACTCCATTGTTCTCCTGAACTGAGCACTCAGCAGGTTAGAAGCCTGAGTGTCTCCTCGGATCAATGCGGGGGTTGTTAGTCCTTTTTTTCCCCAGGAGGGCCAGTACTGAAGGGTTGGGCTCACAGTGCCGTCTCCATGTGCAGGGATTAACATGAAGACACTTCCTATGAAACCTTTAACTGGGAAGTGGATTTCACCTCTGACCTAGATATCACAGGATTATGCTCCAGACAATGCTAATCTACATAGGTCTCAGGAATGCTAAGGTACCCAAAAGGTTATTTGTAATCATTGTAATCAAGGCCTGGCAGTATGAAATACTGTATAAGTTGGTTCTCTTCATAGAAATGAGTTCTGTATTCTGCATGTTTTGCAGCACTGGAATAGCATAATTAATGAAAAAGAAAAAGCTTGATAGACTGTGTAACAGAGTAAGCCCCTTCACATTCCCCATAGCTTTGCATAAGAAAGGTCGGGGCTAATACTACAGAGATGGAATGGACTTCCTGCTTCCCTGGCTGTGTGGGAGGAAGCCTGTTTGATGTTGTGCACATATGGGTCCAGGCCTTTGGAGCACCACTGGGTGTCCAACACTCAAAGGGAATTCTCTGATGGACAGATATTATTTCACACTGCAGGATACTTGCACTCTCCTGTACTTTTTCAGGGCTTGTCTTATTGCATATTACCCATCTAGACTTCCAGTTTAGAGCGAATAAAGATTCACCTCCGGAATTAAATTCGTATGCCCAGGTACCACTGTAATACAGTATACTTCTGTAAAGGCTTGTACTGTATATTCATAGATTGCCCTTAGAAACATTTTAGTAAAAGAACTTTGCTGAAACTACCGCGGTGTGTATGCTTAAGCTTGTCCAACCAAGGTCACTGAAGTTCTTAATGGCAGAAATCCACTACAGAGGTCCTAAATACTGTGTATGGTCCTTCAATCGTTCAATCATTCATCTTCAGTATTTGCATCATCTTGCTAGGTGTAATGGTGGATCCAAGGCATATGCCAGAAGCATGTATATGGGTATAAGGCAGGAGAAATGCACCCTATAGGGGTCACCGCTGCATTGAAGGACACCATACACACACCTAGCAGAAGAAATTTAATGTACCTAGTCCAACTTCTGGCATTTTCTTGGAATATGGGAAGAAACCATTATCCAGAGGTAACCCATGAATACAAGATAAATACATGTGGACCGTAGCAGTATCTTGAGCTTAGGATCGAGATTGGAGTTATATGACACCAGTACTACCTGCTCCTTGCATCTTCAGCTAGTTGAGGAGGCTCATATCTTCCACTTTCTATTTGAGATCACTTGAAGTTCCCCTTTGTCTGGGTTCAGCTTGGAACAAATATGACACTACTTTACTAATAGGGTGTTGGGTCTCTGGTGTTATAGTGGTTTAGTTATTGGCAGCTTGGGAAAAAAAAAAGGTATTAGGCTGAGAAGAAATAGAGGAGGACAAGGAGGTGGTGGAGGGGGCTGAGAAACAGAAATAAGGGGGACAAAAACAATAACCGGCTGTAAAAGGAGAATAAATCTCAAGGGAGCTGAGAGGGTCTGGAAGTGGTAATACTGGAGACAATATTTATGAATTGGCCTGTAATGAGCCATCAGTGGCATGGCGGATATGAGAGCATGGCGAGAGAAAAATGCCCTTGTCCTGCAGTGGTGGCGAGAGCAGCGCTACTATTGTGAGCCGAATGGATTATCCAGAGGTGCCTGTCAGCGTGGGTAGAAACCAGGACTGTAGGCAGTAGCAGGGCAACAGGTGCAAGCCTTGCCAGAGCTTGCAAATTAGACAAATCATATAGAACCATCATATGCGTGCAGCACCTGAAGCATGCCAGAGGCCTGGAGGAAGAGAAAGAAAGGGGAGGGAGGGGGACTCGAACAGCCCTGGCTTCATCTTTCCTAATTCTCTGTGGCTTTCTTTATCATTCATGCAAATACAGAGGCTGCTCTCCCATGTGTCTGCGCTGCACTGGATCATCGCGACAAGCTCAGAACAGCCCACAGCTGATAAGACACTGCTCTTTTACAGCACTGCTTTTAACTCGAAGCATTTACAGTTTATGCCTTAATTAAGATGACGAACACCACTACCAACTGCCTGCCTGTTGCACTACCTGTGTAATTACACCAAGCTCAGTGTATCTTGCTCTTAATGACTATAGAATAAGTCAAATGTTTTGATGCCTGGAGAGCTAACCACGTCTTCTCGCCTTGCTGGAGCGGTGCTCGGTCATTAGAGTGTTTATCGAGGCATGATGTTGTGTGTTGGGATGTGTTCCTTCACAAGAAGAGAGATTCTTCAGACAGAGGAAATGTTTGGTCTTCCCAAGGTTTCCTAATCTCCTGAATGTCTTTTATTTTACTGGTTTCTAAGGTAATGTCTGGGTGGGTGGGTGGGACAAAACTTGACTGACCTTGACTACTTGGCTTGGGTTTTATTTGGCATGAAATACAATCCAAACTTTCTAACCTTTAATGAGATGATATTAAAAAGCAAACAATCCCAAACCCTTTCCCAACCTCCCCCTTGATGGATTTCTAGACTCTTCTTTTGGAAAGACTGCATCACTAACAAAATGCCTTCGGTAACAAAAACCCCAGTCATTGGTGCACAATTGCTATTATTAGCATCATCTGAATCTTCCCAACCTCCACTTCTTCCATGCTGCAAATGTCACATGTCTGATGTAGTCGGTATTAAATTACAGCGTTTTAAGTGAGCGCAGAGAGGAAGGCTGTGTGTTATCAACCACCATAATGTGAAAGATTACCACCATCTCCATCCCACCTGTTTTCACTCTCCTTTTCACACAGGGTGCAGCTGTGCCACCAAACACGGCATTTTAACGTCTCTCTCTCTCCTTATTTAGCTCGGGCCTGTGCGCAAGGATGCATTTGGAGATTGTCATTCCCCTTTGGCTCATATAGTGGGTATTAGTGGTGTCAGAAAAGGCGAGAGGTTTGGGAAAGGGGGGGGGGGTGGAAGGTGGGAGCAGGGTTGTGGAGCAAGGGCAGAACTCGTAAACATCTTTGTGAATGGCAGAAGGCCGGCTCGGTGCCCTCTGTCCTCCTGTTACAGCCATGCTTTTAGACTGAGATAAATGGGCAGAGATGTTGAAGCTGGCTTGGGATTCTGCAGTGCATTACCTTAATACTGTGCTGCATGTTTGTTTTCCTCATTTCCACAATGAGTGCTGTTTTGATTCTATCAGCGTGTGCGCTCTGGTTTGTCTCTGCTTGCATTTCCTGACTAAGAAGGTAATGCATATGGGAATTATGGCATTATGTGGAAAATTTGGGCTTATTGAGGCAGGTTATGGTTCGGATTTATTTCGCCCGAGTTAAGCTGTTGAATAATGTGTCTGTCGAACACAATTACATCGTTCATTTCACTTCCAATACAACCGTTTCGGGCCATTCTGGCACTATTGCGCATTTTCAGCTCTTTATTGTTTTCTCCATTTAAACTAATTTGATTAAATTTCAACAATGTACATCTTGTGACTCTCTCCGTTCACAAGTGCCAAACGGCCTCTGCTTTATGGCTCTGTCGCAGGCTGTCAGGTCTGTGTCCCTGCCATGATCGCAGCACTACAACCTCATCACACTGTTTCAGTTCATTCTCAAGCCAGTCTGCTCGGCTTCCCCCGCTACCAATCCATCCAGTTCTCTGCGGAATCATGCCAAATTAACCCAATTTATAGGATAGCACTTCAGAATCTCTTCGTTTGCCAAGAAATCACACCCAGCCTCCATATGTGTGTGTGGGAAAATGTGTGCCCACAGAAGCAGCATTTGGCTCCTCTTGAGTCCATTGCCTTGTTGCTCCCAGCTTTCTTTCTTCCAGAGACGGCTGCTCAGTTTTAAGCAAACTACTTCAAATGTAATGGCTCCCTGGCTGGGTGCCAACTCAAGTAAAAAAAAAAAATGTTTCTTTGAGTTTGCCACTTGCAGCTTTGTTAACTTGTATTACAGTACAATAAATACACACCAGCATGTTTTGTTTTGCGCACACACACACACGCATGCATGCATATAAAAAAAATATTAATATATACAGTCATGTACAAAAGTTAGTACACCCTCTAAGTCTGTGTGTTTTTGTGTGAAAACAATAAAAATCATTTGTTCATTGCGGGTCTTAGAATTAGGCAAATACAACCTCAGACGAACAACCACGTGTAACTTTGCCATTGCACTTTGCCATTATTTAACAACACTGTGGCAATACTAATTACCCGCATGGTTCAATAGCTTGTAGATCCACTTTTAGCAGAAACATCTTGAAGTAATCATTTCCTGTATTATCCTGTGTTTATCAGTTACTCACATTGTTGTAGAGAATTTTTGGCCCATTTTTGTTTACAGCTTCAGTTTTGAGGTTTTGGGGAATTCGCATACTGTATGCACAGCTCTCTTAAGGTCCTGCCACACTTGGGTTGAGGTCAGGACTTTAACAAGTTCATAACAAAATCTTGATGCCTTTATTATTCAGCCATTCTGATGTAGATCTCCTGGTGTGCTTCGGATCATTGTCCTCTTGCATGACACGATTTTGACCAAGCTTTAGCTGTCGGACAGACGGCCTCACATTTGCCTCTAGAATAATCTGGTAACCAGAGGAGTTCATGGTCAATTTATTGAATGCAAGGTGCCGAGGTCCTGTGGATGCAAAACAAGCCCAAATCATTACCCCTCCACCGCCGTGCTTGACAGTGGGTATGAGGTGTTGGCTGTTTGGTTTTCCCCAAACACGGCACTGGGCACTAAGACCAATTCTGCTTTGGTCTCATCTTGTCCATAGATGCCTTGTGCTTTGTTCAGATGCAGTTTTACAAACTTCAGCTGTGCTTCCGTGTACTTTTTAGACAGAAGCGTCTTTCTCCTGGCAACCCTACCAATGAAACTGTGCTTGTTCAGTCTTCTTCTAATTGTGCTGTCAGGGACGTAAAACTTTTACTATGCTTAGTGAGGCCTGAAGGGTCCGACATGTAGCTTTTTTTTTTTTCTTTTTTTGTACAGTTTGTCTCTGAGCATTGCATGGTGTAACTTTGGGATGAATGTGTTGGGATGTCTACTCCTATGAAGATTGGGACCTGTCTAGAATGCTTTCCACTTGTGAATAATCTTTCCCACTGTAGAATGTTGAACTCCAAATTGTTTGGAAATGATTTTATAACCCTTTCACAGATTAGTGTGCAGCAACAAGTGCTTCACTTAGAACTTTGCTTATGTCATCCCCTCTTGGCATTGGCTCCCGATTAAACTGCCAAAACCTCTTTTTTTATAGAGGTCTGCACGCCCTTTGATTATCAATTAGTCAAGGGCTGATGATTAGCACCATCTGGATACAACTTACCCTCTTAAATCCTGTCAAGGCAGTAAGAGGCTACTTATTTTTGCCCATATAGTACTGTCCACAAATCAGTACAAAAAAACATTTCTGATTTCCAAACATTATTTTTCAAGCAAAAACCAGCATATTATGTAAAAGACAACTTTTCATGGATGTATGCATGAAAAAATAATGCAATGCAAGACCCAGAAGCTTTCTTTTTGTTTATTTATTTTTTTTAATGAAAAGTTGTCTTTTACATAATATGCTGCTTTGTTTCGTGGCCTATAGATAGTTTCCTGTAAGATACACATACACCCATACAGTATATGCAAAATTGGTTATTGCCGATATAACCACTTCTCCCTCTTAATGAAAATATGTCTTGGAGAGTTTTTAAAAAATATATCCGTGTGCCATATCCAAGTGACTGCTTCTCCCAATGAAATTCTTCCCCGTTTAATGCACAGCTGTGCGGCTTCAAGCACAAGCCTGTGCGATTTTGACAGC
>JAOVVA010000019.1:6297363-6328338 GCA_028565275.1 Leiocassis micropogon
CTTCTCCCAATGAAATTCTTCCCCGTTTAATGCACAGCTGTGCGGCTTCAAGCACAAGCCTGTGCGATTTTGACAGCTGGGCTTTTGGTTAGCATTAAGCTCACACAGCGATGAAATTATCCCACTCTGGATGAGGATTTTGGTTACATATTTGCCAGAAAGCCAGCGAACAAAAGTTTGTCATTTGCTCAGCAGAGTAATGTTTAACCTACAATTATGTGGCGTTCTAATTACAAAGCTAAACCTATTTGTCCTGAAGTCTCTCATTTAGACTATACACATATTGAAACAATATCCTCTGATTTATATTGTGTCAACAGAGGAGAGAGAGAGAGAGAGATGGAGATGGAGATGGAGAGAGAGAGAGAGAGGAGAAGCATTTGTTACACGGCTGGCACGTGACGCTGATTCCAATAAAGTCTTATAAATGTTAAATTGTTTGAATGTTTGTCCAATTCGCTTCCCCCTTTAGGGGTCTTGGAACTTAATTTTTTTTTTTTACCCAGATACAAACAGAACAGCTGCTACCAAAGGCCTGCTCATGGATCCTTTTTTTAAATCAATGACGGAATATATCCTGAAATACAGCCCTGTGAGAGTCCAACAACAATAAATATATGAAGAAAGCCTTACAGTTATAGTAACAAACACTAGTTGTCCTTGTTGTTGTTTTTTTTATCAAGTTTGCAAAATATGAACGAATCTTATTAACTTATGTACGTATATTTTCATTTAGTCACTAAGTGTGATCCATTGAATTTTTTAATTCTCCAGTTGGTGTTGATTAATTTTCTTTAAAAGCAGCTCAGACATTTGTCCCTAACGCAAAGGGGAATCATGTGTGTATCAACATGCTTGTATATGTTAATGTTCTTATTTGTTATTATTAATAATTTATATGTGGGCGTTCAAGTCAAGCTGGGACTTTGGTTATAAGAGTGAAAACTCTATTTCTCTATATAATCCCCTGCTACACTAATACACTTATCCCAGCGTTTTCATCAAGGTAGAAAGTTTTCTCAGTACACCGTGCTTCATGTATGATCTCTATTAATGGCCCAAACATGTGGAGAGCAAAGACATGACTGTATGGAGGATGTCCCACCCAGCTGAGTTCCTGTAATGTGCAAGTGAGAAGAATAAGGTTGTACATTGTCCTTGCAAAAGACAAACATCTTTGGTGATCAAACCAGGCTGTTTTGTTTTTTTTTTCATTAAAAGAAAGAGCGGTTAAAGGAGTTCCTGGGAGGCCAGTGTTTCAGCAGTGACATTGACATTGAGGAGGCAGTCTGATCATAATTTCTGCGTACCGGGAAAACTTTATACCTTGATGGTATCCAAGCAATTGTGGAAACGCTGAGATAAGTGCATTAGTGTAGCGGGTGTTGTATAGAGAAATAAAAGGAGTTTTTACTCTCATAACCGCCTTCTGTTATTCTGTACAATCAACATATTCCTGATTTTGACTTGAACACGCGTCGTCATTACAGCTAATTCACAAGGATTTGTATAGTCAAAGTTGCACAAACAAAAACTATTTTAAACCCTGTGATTATAACCAGTATGGTTCAGTTTTCAGTAGGGAGATGTTTATTTAGCATTTGTGAAAAGGAGTCTCCGATGTCGGTTTGACTTCATACCAGTTGAGGACACCATGGGATATTCTTTAGCATGAAACACTTTTTTCTCATTGTATTAACTTCAAGGCAGATGGGGGGGAGATTATGCCAATGACAGACAAGGAGCAAACTTGTATTGTGGATATTTCACAAAGCTAATTGTGACCGTAAACTGCAAAAGCACTTTGTGGGTGTTGGCAAATTCTTGTGGAATCCTTTAAGGATTTCGCTGTTATGTGAAAACAATCATTGCATTAGTAAGGGTGTTAAGGTTTTGTCATTAATTCTTTTTCCTCTAACAGCAAACATTATTGTTGTAGCTTATTCCGAGTGAATGCACTAATAAGCACATCGTTTCTTCAAGTGCATTTGCATTGCCCAGTAGGAAAGCTGCATTGGTATGATTTGTAGACCATCACACATAGGCTTAGGAAATCCTGAAGAGGCTTGTTGAAATGAAATTAAATATAAGCATGTTGGGTATGAGTACAAGGAAGGTCAGATTTTTTTTAATTTTTTTTATTTTTAATGATTTAATGGCTCGAGCTGATACGGAGAAGGGTAGGAATGGAAAGGATTAGACTTTTGGACTTTGGATCTTTGTTGCCAGAAAGAGAGACACAGCAAAAGTTCTGACATACTTTAATATTTGGGATGTTATAGATGAACAGTAGAGATTTGAATGCTTTAAAGAGCAGCAGTACAATCAAACACTGTGGATTTAGCAGAACATTGTGTTGACCTTTTATTAATGCGTTGTGCAAAACGGTTAAAATGACTCATTCGTACTTTGTTTCCATATACGGCTGTCAAATACGTTAGCCCATCGTCGTAAACAGCTGCCTCAGCTAAAAACATGTTTTAGCTGAACTGATTGGGGTGCGAGGTGAAGAATAGAGGCCACTTCATCTGCGCTGGTGTCATGTGGTGCCGCTGCAGCTCTAGACATATGTACTGTGCACCTGTCATGGGTTTCAGGCCCGATTGTTCCTCTTTAAACCTTACATACCAGAGTAGGCTGTAAAGAGCCAGTTACAGAGCGCGCACACACACACACACACACACACACGATTATGCACAATGCTGAGAAAACAAAAAAGAGCAATGCAAAAATTCGCAAAAAGCCTCAGGATATAGAAAGTAAAATTATTTAGGAATGGTTTCCAGAACTGTTCTATAAACTTAAAAAAGAAATAAATAAAAATCTTAAAAGCCGTTTTTTTTTCTTCAAGACGCATTGTGAAAATGATGCTTAACTACAGTATTAGAGCTCTAGCACTCGTTGAGATGCTCGCTCTAACATTTATCGATAGTGTTTCTGCTACAGTGCTCTCATTCCCAGAGCCATGACTCCTTGTGGAGACGAATCCATTAAAACACACGCATTTTAGAAAAACAAAAACGGTGAATATCTAGAGACATCATCTGTTTTTCGAAAAAGTTTTTTTTTTTTTTCTAAAGTTAAGTAAACGGAACATCAGGTAACAATCAGAGTGTAACAGATTCCATCATGCTCTTATTTGTCGACCAGAAAAAAAAAAAAAGTCAACGAATACACAGAAACCATGCGGGCAAAAATAATTACACCCTTGCTGAGAACCAAATGATTGCATGTCAATATATAAAGCTACAGAATAGGCTGTTTTTCTCATCACAGTAACACAGGCTGTGTGAGCTGACATAAATCCTAACTACAATTTCTCAGTGTTGTTTTCTTTTTTTTAAGCCTCGTAACCACAGAGATCAGGGCTGAGTTTCCCCAAAATAATCATAGCGCTAAAGATCATGGTTAAAAGTATCTCTCATCTCTCTCTCTCTCTCTTTTGCTTTAAGTGAAGCTGATCTCTTTGATTTCTGCAAGAAGTCAGTTTTGTTAAAATTTGGTTTTTTATAGTCCTTGTTTTTCTGCACCAATGACTCGCCTTCCGCTAACTTCTTTAATTTTAATAGAAATCTTTCTTTTCTAGCCTTTAACCAACCATATGCTTGTACATCACTTAAATATTATCTACTTCTATGCTGTTTACATGTGCATGCATTTGTTTGTTTCTTTTATACAAATTGGGTGTTCAAGTCAAACTGGGACTTTTGACTGCGCAGAATGACAGAACACAGTTCTCACTTACTCTCTATATCGCTTATCCTGTACAGAGTCATGGGACGCCTGTAGCCTCCTATCCCAGGGTACGAGGTACGTCCTAGACAGAGTACAAGTGCATCGCAGGGCACACAAGCACGCGCGCACACTACGGGTAATTTGGAAACACGATTAGCCTAACCTGCGTGTCTTTGGACTGTGGGAGGAAACTGAAGTACCTGGAGGAAACCCACCACACAGGGAGAACATGCAAACTTCACACTCTCACATAGACCCGAGGCGGGACTCGACCCCTCGACCCTAAGAGTGCGAGACCATAGTGCTAACCACTACGCCACTTGTGGTTGGTTCACTAGTGTTGTTTGGATCCCATTAAGGTACAAAGTTGAACATCTGAAACCTCCTGGCCCCTCAGGAATTCCTTTAATGGCCCGAATGTGGAAATGTCTTCGAATGATGTCAAGACTGTACAGGGGATGTGACAATAACGCGCAGCCAAGTAATGTGGAAGTGGTGCAGCGGGCAGTATAAGGTTGCGGATTCTTACAAAAACAGAATGCTGCTGTTGTTTTCCCCCCCTAAAAGCGTTCTATTCAATAAATGTTCACAGGGACTCTGACAGGACTGTCACTCATGCACAGCTTTCTGTAAAATGTTTGCACTATTCGAATGTTTTTAAGTGATGAGTCTCATCACTGTACTGAGCTTGAAGTCTTCCGTAAACGTCAATCAGTCTTTGCATTTCTTTACATTTAAAATGTTAAAAATGTCCTATACAAATTTTTTTTTTTATTATTGCACTAAATGTTATACAGTAAAATATTACTTAAACATATGTCTTGAATTAATTTCATAACTTACAGTATCATTTTAAGATTAGGGTTTGTTTTTTTGTATAACTGCATTTTCATACTAAATTATATCTCGTGAGTCGCATATTGCTTTTTAGTCAGCGGAATTATAAACCTTTCTGCTTCTTTTCCAAAGTAATTTCCCCCTCGCACGTTATAAAAAGCAGACCTAATCCATTTACACCGCGCTCTTCTCTTTATTTCTGTGATTAAAACAGTAAAATGAGCTGTCACTTCAGCGACAGACGATGCCGCGTGCGGAGGTTGCTTCCGTCTGTGTGTGTGTGTGTGTGTGTGTGTTTTTTTTTTTCTCTCTCCCTTTTTTCATAATATAATTTTCTCCCTTTATTATTATATATTTTTTCCAGGATTATATACAGCATGCCAGCTGGCAGACAGATGGTGGTGACTTCGCTCGTTTTTATTTAAAGAAACACCCTGAAGGCAGAGGAGGGGAGACGAGGGAACAGCTGGAGCAGGACCGAATCAGCCTGGTGAGGAAAAAGAACCGGTTCTGTATTAACCTGCACCACATGATCATCAGTTTGACCCTAGATGTTAGTGTGCACATGTAGCTATTTTGGGTCATGCTCTAGAGTTTCTGAAAGAAGAAGAAGAAGAAAAAAAAGCGTGTGTATGTCAATGCAGTGAGAGCAGGCCTTACCACAGGCCCTGCCACTCACAGCAGGGGGGCTCTGAGAGTGTGTGTGTGTGTGTGTGTGTGTGTGTGTGTGCCCAATAGCTACTCGGCATTCTGGGAAAGCCATGCGTAACTCCACAGCTCAACTCAAACCACAGCAAGCAAAATACGTCTGGTTAAAACACACACACACACACACACACACTGTTCGGCACGTTTGACTTGTAATAATTAGATTTCCTTTATTCTGTTTTTTTTTTTTTTTTTTTTTTTTTACAAATCCTGCTATTTTACACACATAAAATGTATTCAAGTGCACAGTATCATCTCCCAGCCAAAGAGCCGTTTCTTTCTTTCTTTCTTTTTTTTTTCACATTTTGTGTCTTTTTATTTTTGTCATTTTTAATCAGGAAACATCGAGAGTGGACATGAACCGAGTCCAGCTTGAGCACTTGAGAGCAGAGAGCCTGTCAAGAGATGCATGCTGGAATACAAGTGAACAATAAACTCTGTTAAATAAAACAAAACATAGCACACACACACACACGCACAAAAAAAACAGGGGAAAAAAAAACCTGAATTACAGATGGTATTAAATAAATCAACCATGAACCAGATGTACATTGTCCCTGTATTTAAAATACGATTTCCTAATGCAGAAGTAAAACGGGAGCGTCACTGTTTCAGTGCTACACTGATCAGTTTAAAGAGTTTTCACCACTAAGAGATCTCTATGGGAAACCGAAAAAAACAAAACAAAAATCAAAGTTAATAAAAATCACACACATGAGCAAACTATTCTTATTCTTTCAATAATTAACCATTTATTCTTTATTTCTGCAGTTTTTTATCCGTTTTTCTTTTTAAATGAAGCTTTTAATCAAAGAGCATTTTGTTCATATATAGTTTTTTTGTACAGAAGAAAATACTATACAACCTTTTTTTTCCCTCCTGCAACAATATTTTGAAGATAATCATCTACACATTTAATTACCTAATATTATGATAGTTCTTTCAAAGCCGTGTTTAAGAAATGATTAATTGTAATTTCCTCGCTTCAGTTTTCCTTTTTTTTCTCCCCCACCCTTCTTCTTCTTCTTCTTCTTTTCCACTACACAGTCACTCATTTTCTGCTGAAGCCAGGCAAACAAAATTCATTGTTTTGTTTTGTTTTTTCTTTTCTTTGTAATTTGGAGCGGAGCACTGCAGTAATTTCCTCTGTATAGAATTCATTTAAATTACAGTCATCATTAGTGTTACTCGTTAGGCAGCCTTGCTTCCGGCATGCCTGGTTCATATTGAAATCTACCAATCTCAGAAGCAAAGAAAATCAGTCCTTTTTTTTTTTTTTCGCTTTTTCTTTCCTTTTTTTTTTTTTTTAAATAAAACACAGAACAATATGTCTTTGTCACACCGACAATTATTTGTGCATCAAAGCAAAGTGGAAAAAAAAAAAAAACAACCAACAACAACATTGTATAGCAATTTCCCTGTTAAAAGATATATGCCATTGTATTTCTGGTAAAAATGAATCTAAAAAGTGCAAAAACACCCTAAACATTTCTCTTTGCAAGGTCACATAAATATTAAATAAACGGTTGTAATTGGAGCTAGACCACAGCTTTTAGAAATAGAGAGAGAGAGAGAGAGAGAAAAAAATGAAGCTTGAAACGTAGCTTTTTGTCTGTATTATTCACACACTTGAGCATTTCTTACACGTGACACGTTCCTCCGTTTGTAATCCACAGCCAAAAAAAGTCTCTCTGTTAAGAGCAGATACATGAGGTTTCCAAAAAAAAAAAAAAAAAAAAAAAAAAACTTCAACCACAGACTGCAACTGGGAATTTTCTCACTACCTTTTTTTTTTTTTCTTAAATATCCATGCTACTCAAATTGTAATTAAAGAATTAAAGAAGAGAACAAAATTACCTACAAGCTACTAGATCTTCCCTACGTTCAGAGAACACACTTCCGTCCTTGTGTCTGATGGATACTTGAGTGCATTGTGGGAGTCCATAGAGAGCCAAAGAGCTGACATTGATTCCCTTTTATCCCCCCTGGGCAGCAGCACCATCAAGTATTCATGATCCTCCTCGGTCTGGTCCCGTTTTCCCAACGGGCCGTTCTGCAGCAACAAACACCAGTGTCGACTGGTCACGCCTGTGCAAGTGGAGGACTAATGCAATGATGACAGTGACAACAATAACAACAAAAATGAAAGAAGAAACAAAAAAAAAAACTAAACAATGCGACAATAATGCAGTGATGCACACCGTAACAAAACGTCTTAAATAGAGGCTTGACTATTTAGCCCCGTCTATACAAAAGTGCACTAGCAATATGCAATGCCAGGGGGAAAAAAAAACAAACAACAAAAAAAGGGTCCATATTTAAAAAGAGAAGAGGAAATAAAAATGGAGTGCACGCTAGCTTTTTGGTGAGGTGCGTTTACTGAGATAGATGTGTTATGGCCTTGCAGTCACTGTTACGGTTTGTCCCCAAGAGACACACTTTCCAAATGGAATGGAGCCTATGACACAACTGAGAACATTTCTGAGAGAACTGTGATGACCGGAAAGCATTGTTACGGGCCCCTGCAATAATAATAATAATAATAATAATAATAATAATGCAGGAAGTTAATGAATCAGTTCATTCAACTTATTCATTAAAAAAAACTTCTTTGTTTTAAAAGCGTGACATTTCTTTGTTGAATTCCGCAGTCCAGTGACTGCACTTCAAATGTATTTTAACATCCACACACATCTACTGTATATAGATATTCATATATATATATTTATATATAGATTGTTTTTTCATATATTTTTTTTTTATCCACACACAAAAAGTAACAAAATAGAATAAATTAAAATCAAACATGCACGCGCACACACGAAAAAAGACTGATGCTCAAGAAAATGTTTACATTGCCACCCATGTGTGAAAGACGGCCTCGTCTGTCCGTTTCTCTGTTCATTTTTAATGCATAATTAAATTAATAATGTTGGTCATCATGTAAACATCGTAAATCATTTTGGGCCTTCACTTCTTTTCTTGCGTATTTGTCATTTCCTTGTCATGTGCGGTGTCTCTAAACGTGATAAACGAGGCCACTCGAACTGGGGTTTGTTCATTGCACGCGGGACTTGTTTCTTCGAGTGCGTACAGTGTGGATCACGGGTCGGCCTCAGACTTGTCTTTGTCCAGTGGGGAAGCCTCGATGTGGTTCATGGAAGCATCAAAACACTCGTCATTGTCCTTCTCTCCATCAGGCTCGGGCATGGAGTCGTCATACGAGTCCGTGTTCATGTCTTCCTCCGGCTCATCCTCGTCATCCTCGTCATCCTCGTCCTCATGTGTGGGCTCATCGTCGGGTGACAGCTCATCTTCCTGCTCGCCAGATGTGCCCGTGGTGTCATCTTGTGGGTTGCTCAGGCTCATGGAAGCAGCCATGGAGACTCCAGGTCCCATAGCAAACAGTGCCTCGCGCTGTTGTAGCTTCTTGCTCAGGTCCAGGGAGTCGCTAAGGCCCAGGCCACTGGCATTCTTCAGGAAGAACAGTGAGCTGCTGACGTCGGTGCCGAGGTTCAGAGAACCATCCAGGCTGAGGGTTGTGCGTGGGTGGTCAGGGTACTCATTGCTCAATGCTGAAGGGAGATACATGGCCGCATTATTGTGGTGCAGCCTTTGAGCACCAGGTGAAGTAGGGGGCAGACTAATGGATGTTGGTGGTGCCACCAACCCAGTCTGGTGTTGACCTGTCTCACGGTTAGGAGAGATAGATGAGGGCACATCGCCACGTTCCTGCTTCTCGTGCTTGCGCTTGTGCGAGTCCATCTGTGACATGCCTACCACTGTGTGCTTGCACTCAGGGTAGGTGCAGTGGAAGTGCGAGCATTTGAGCTTGTACTTGCAATCGGGTACGCCGCAGTCGGTGCTGGAGCTGAACTGGCAGAAACCAGCAGCGGTGATTACGTCCTGCTTTCCGTGGTGCTTGCGGTGGGCTGTCACCTTAGTGCTGTCCGTGCAGCGGAAGGAGCAGCGCAGGCAGTGGAAGTGTGTCGAGTTGCCTGAGAACTGACAATCAGCCACGTCGCAGCTCAATGATGCCTTGAAGCGCTTGAAGTCATCGAGTACAAGGTTGTCAACGCGGTCATGGTGTTGCGCATGCTTGTACATGTGAGTGCGGCCGCAGAACCGGTATCCACAGTTCTCACGAGTGCAGTGGTAGTGAGTCACCTTGAGCGAGAACTGGCAAGCTGTGTCCCTACAGTCCTCATACAGATCATAGCGGCGGAAGCCGTCCAGCATCATGCCCTCGTCCAGCATCTTGCGCGAGGATGCAGTCTTGCGACGCTTGCCAAACGGCGACATGTCCTCGATGATCCAGAAGCGTTTCTTGGCGCCACTTGCTGCTGGAATGGAGATGGTATTCCCTATGGATGCAAGAGAGAAAAATAGCATTTAAGGGCTGATGAAAAGAATCTATAAACAAAAAACACTGTAGAGCTGGAATGAGCACAAAGGATTTTGACAAATAATGACTGAGAGCAGACATCCAACCTACTTGCTTGTCCTTACTACGATCTAACAGAACACAGGGATGACCAATCCATTTCTTATAATAAGAATATATTTGTCTGCAGTGTATATCAGGTGTAAAAGTAATGAGTCTAGAAATTCCACTGTGAATAACTTTGGGCTTTATTGAGCAGCCTGAGGTCACTGCTAATGCTAATCCCTGTCTGGAGAAGTACGGCCTCTATAAACCCCTGGCACAATTAGGACAGCTAATGGAAGACAACACGGCACAGTTCACTGACAGTGTGTAATACACTGCATGTACTCTAAAAGGTTGGAATAAATTTAGTTTAATAGATATTGCCCGTTAGGGGGGGAAAAAAACAGCCTTTAAGACAGGTACTGCATGCAACATAATGTAGTCAATGAAAGTCATCATAAGTAGATGATTACAGATTACTGTTAACTTATGGTTAAAAATAGTTTTTGTAGCAAATACAGAGGTGGACAAATTATTAGGCTGGGTGCCGACGACAAGCAGACTGTGTGTGCAGGCTATCAATGTTTCGTTAGTCATTGTCTAGCAGACGAGTGACTCAGTCAACTACTCATATAGTGATTACTAGCATTTTTTCCCCTGATTGTTAACTACACAAAAATCCTGCTTGTTATATTTATACTTTGCTTTATTAAAGCAAAAACGTTTTTATATATATTCATAATATCCTGTGTAATCATATTTTACTATTTGGTTATAATGGAATTTGTGCATGAAATATAGCCTATGTTTTAGCTCCCTGGTTGACTAGTGGTTCATGTTTGGCACTTTTACCACTGTTTTGTTTACCACCATTGAACCAATCCCAGCCACTGGGGGTTGCAAAATTTAGCACTGGTCCCAAGCCCTTAATAAACTGGGAAGGGTTGTGTTCAGAACAGCATCCCGTATAAAAAATCTGTGCCAATTTAAATACATGGACCCTAGCGACCCCTTAATGGGAGCAGCCGAAAGAAGACGGCAAAATGTAGATTAAGTATCGCAGTCAAGTGTATAGTGCTGTCCAGGTCTGAAGGACCTCTGGTCACTGTAGCTAGCTAACAAAATATTTACTCATTTCAGTTGTTAACTTGGCCGGCTGCTGACATTGTATTACTAGCTATTAACATCCTCCAACTGCTCTCATTACAATGTCAGAATTTCGCAAATAACCAGCTGACTCACTCAGAATACTTTTTATGTGGGTTCATTTGCATTTTCTAGCTAGCAAACGTGACTTCCTCGCTAGCATGCTAGATACTCTTTCTCTTAGGATTGAGTAATACTATCAGTTGCTTAAGTTGTACAATAATTTCTTTCCCTTCTTGCCTGGAAGATGCCTTTGCTTTAGTGTAGGAAGTAAAAAGGCATCAGAATGACAATCTCTCTTGCAATCTAGCTATCATAATGTCACCTTTTACCTCAGGACATTAATAAAAAAATGTAAAAGTTAGTCAATTTAGCTGGATAAAATATTTACATATTATTGTTCTAAGCCATCTGACTTGCTCCAGTGGGTTTATTTACAGAAGGTTTCTAGCACGGTTAAAACTGCTAGCTAGCTTTTATTTACAGAAAGTTTCTAGCATGGTTATGTTAGCTAGCTAGCTAGCAATTTTAACTTTAATACTAGCTTGTGAGATGTTTAACAAACATGTATTTTTTTACCCTCCATAATACTTGGGTGAGATATTATAATCTCTATCTTTGTTTGTTTGTTATTTATCTAGCTAGATAACTTGTTTCCTTGCTAACCTGAACAATGCTAGTTTTCGAATATTAATAAAGAATCAATTTCTTTTTCATACTATAGCTAGTAAAATGCCATTAAAGTAAAACTACTAAACCAAATTGTTTAACTATATATATATATATATATATATATATATACAGTATATAGTTAGCTATATGAAGTATTCCAATTGTATTGTATTGTACTTTCCTAGCTTATTAGCTACATACATAAGGGTTTTCATTTATGATAAATGGACCAAAAAAATATATCATATGTTTAACATTTTTATGTATAAAGTTTTTAGTACACCGTGGCACTGAAGGTTTTTCTTTCCTGGATTTGTCCACCCTGTAATGCCTTGTTTGAACTAAAGCTGTTGAACGAGTGCTTCACTGGTTCAAAGACAAACACAAGCAGACAGATGAGGCCTGAGTCAATCTATTCTAGAGCTGCAGAGGTCTAACAGAGGCAGGAGAGAGGTACCTGCAGCGTCCTGCACTATAGGCACGTCATTTTTAACCGGAGACGGAGTGGCAATGATGGGGCTGAAAGCTGGTGTGTTGGTTGGCATGACAACACTCCGAGTGGCTCCAAGAGAGGCGCTGAGCAGAGAGTATGAGACACAGGATGGAGAAAGGAGGTATGGGAGTGAGGGAAGAGGAGGACGAAGGAGGGTCGGGGGGAAAGAAGGAGGCTGGGACTGGAGTGGAGCCTGAGGTAAAGATTGAGTTGGTGGAGGTGGAGGAGGAAGTGGAGGAGGAGGAGGTGCAGATTGAAAGGTAGGGGGAGTGTCAGAGGAGATAGTGGGAGTAGGAGTAAGAGTAGGAGCAGGTGCAGGGCCCTGAGAACCTGGTCCTACAGAGATGCGAAGGAAAGGAGTGGTGGAGAGGAGGAAAGGAAGGGTGTGGACAAGACATCCAGTCAGGTGCATACACACAAACACACATACACATATATACACACACAGGGATGGGAGGTAGAAAAGGAAGAGATCAAATAATGAAATACCAAAAGCCAAATGGCGACAGAAAAAATCATACAGCCAAAAGCAACAGTGATGAGAATGAAAGATAAATATTTTTCAAACCAAACGGTGAAAACATGTAAATCATTCCAATGCAAGAGTCGAATAGCGAAAGCCCAGACTTAAGCCCAGAGATGTGTACTCTTTCGGGTTGACATGGTGTAGGTGGATATTATGAGTCTGTGATGCCTCAGTTAAGTTGCCACGGGCATGGCGTTATTGTGAGGAGGAGTGTGTTTGTGTGTGGACGACTATATGATGAATTTACTGCTCCATAATTTGATAAGTGTCATTACTGGTGGTAAACACTGGCTGCCTCGGATGCTTCATGAAAAAGTTGTTACGTTTATAATTGGCAATGGAAAAGTACAGCGGAGGCAGCTATTTTTAATTGATGCCTCTGGTTAGTGGCATAAACCCCAGAGGATCTAAACACACATCATGATCATGTGACACCTGTACAGCGCAACTAAATAACCCATATTCATGCAGTTAAACATTTTATTCCTTCAGCTAATGACTACCATCTTGAGCTTTCTGATCATTTGAATGAAATCTTAAACATATAAAAAAAAAAAATCCTAATTTTAAATATTGGTGATGGTAATGAAAAGTGATGATAGAAAAAGGCCTCACCTGCAGGGGAGCTGTCATTGCCCACAGGAGTGCTGGTGCAGCTGCGGTCTTGGTTGGAGGACTCCGACGAGAGGCCCAGCGGACTTCCTCCAGCCATGTAGTCCATGTAGTCATCGTTGTCATCTGCCATGTTGGAGAAGCTATGAGACAGGCCCGAATGGGTGCCCATGGAGCCGGATGAGGCCATGTTAGACATGTGCTGCATGTCATCCGTTTGGTGACCAGGAGGCATCACCTAGCACATGAGGAACCCAAATCAGTGCACAAACCAGCACTAAACGATTCCTTTTGCAAGGTTTGAATTACATTACATTCGTTACTCGCTCCTTATACAACAGCGTAAATTATTTACAAGATGGTTCTTAACGTATTTTTTTTAGAGTAGATTTAAGAACAGCACAAAATTTGGCTAACATCCTAAAGGCTAATGAATTTGTAACGATTTACTTTCAAACTACAGTATAATTCGGGTACAGGGGTTGTGAAGTTACCCCGTCGAATTATAAAAAACGTCTCTTCTTCTTTTAAACCTTGTGAAATTTAAGTGATAAAATTTAATGTGGATGAATCACAACACTTCACTTTTTAAGTCCACTAAAATCATGCTGTGGAAATGATATTAATGTTTCGACGATGTTGGCCCTAGTGGACTTTACCATCATCGCATTTGTATTCTTGTAAACATATAGTGTACCTGGGATGGGACTCGGTCGAAGTTCTTCCCCAGCATCCTCCTCATGTGCTTGCGGGCGTGAGATGTCATCTGATGCTTAAGCAGGAAGGAGAACATGCAGCCTTCACGGATGCAGTGGAAGTGACTGTTCACCTGGTTGTACTTGCAGCCTAAGCAAGAGAAACACAATGCGTTTCTCATTAGCGACAAAAGCCGACCTCTGAGACAACAACTCTAGCACCGGTTCTCAATAAGGTGGTGATGAGGAAAATCTTGAGCAGATGAGTCCGGCTCTTATTACTTTCTCCAAAGTGTCATACTGAGAAAGTGGCGCTTTCAGAGATTAGACCTGTGGTGCTCTTTATTACAATGACATCTTTTATTCAATTTGGAATTTACATAAATACATTCTGCATTTGGAGAGGCAATAATGCACAACCCTGCAAACCAAAGTAAACACACAATTATTTCCATATTAAATTCATTTTTCACAACCTATCTGCTGTTATTGTATTTGTTCACTCCATCGCTCTTTTTCTCTTTTCTCCAATCATCCCTTCATAAAGTAGCCATGCAGGTTTTTAATTGCTATGGTTTTGTAATTTTTTCCTTTTTTTTTTTTTTTTTTAAATTAAATGACTTTTTTTTATGGCGTAATCAAATGGACGCTCGTGATAATTTTATTGCAAATAATGCACAGAAAAATAATCAAAAGCGGAGCGTTCAGGGCAGGTGCCGGCTCGTCGTGTTACCATGGCATCCGTGGCACGGCATGGTGCAACAAGCTGCTTGTCGTCAGATCGTTTTCTGTACGCACGCACGGGCAAGACACTTTAAACAGAGCGAGCTGAGCAAATAAGAATGACAAGCCGAAATATTGCAGATCTTTGTGCCTGCGCTTCCTGGTAACCTCATCCTCAGTGGTGTGTTTAATGTTGCTGCCATGGATACTCTGCTCCCAGTCCAGCTGAACCATCAATTCCTCATCATCCTTGCCACTTGCTTTGGCAACATGCTCCTTTTTTTTTTCTCTCTCTTTTTTTTTTTTTCCAAACTGAGTTGCTACAGATCAAAATAAAAGTTTTGCTTTTTAAGACTTGTTTCCAACCTGGCAAAAAGTTTTCCTTTCTTTTTTGTACTGCAGAGAAAGGGAGGAGAGAGAAAGGGAGGGGAGGGAGAGAAAAAAAAAAAAAAAGCTTTCAATTTGCCTGCGTGATGATGATCGAGGTTTGAAAAAGAGCAACACAAACAGACCGAGCTAGACAGGCACAGTAATTAACAAACATGTGTAATTGCTCATTCCTGACAGGTTAAATATACCCAAGAAAACAGCCTGTATTTGATTGCTTACTATAAATACGGAAGTATTAATGTATGACAAAAAAGGCAGACACCATTTTTCTTGGCCTGAATTTAAATCCAAATGAACCGTCCCAGCGCTTTTGGAATTTGTCACAGCTGTTTTCAACTATTTGTTAGAAATGTATTTATGACGTAGTCGGGAATTTGACGGTATTTCGACTTTATTCGACGTTCGGGACAAAAGGTCCGGCGCCAGCGTGCTAACGCTGATGTGATGAGACACGAATACTACAGGGAAACCTTTTACAGAATCCAGCTTGCTGCTATTGTGCTTGCGTGATTGCGCTGTGATAGTGGAACAATTAGCAATGTCAGCGGAGGGAGCGGCTTTTTTCCCTCTGCCTGCTGAAGTGTGTGGAAACAGTGTTCGCAGCAGGGGACTGTATTGATGCGGAATTACTGTTACATCATCGCTGATGCGATTTCACACCTTTTCTTCTCTGTTCTGCTCGGTAGGGCTTTGACTAAACAAGACTTTCTGGAAGCGCTGCCTTTTTTTTTAAAATAACATAGTGACTGAAATAATGAGGCGTGTGGGGCGGCTATATGACACAACAAGACACGAGTTATTACTTTGACCAACCCTGAAACGTGGCAAATCTCTGACGTGCCACGTCGGTGGCGGTGAGAGCCTTACCAGGCCGGCCGCACTCCTCTCTCTTGGTGAAGTATTTGAAGCCGTTGGCCGCACGGCGCTCGGCTTTCTCGTGCTTCTTGATGTGCCACGGCAGCTTGGTGGTGATGTTGGTGACGAAGTAGCAGCCGGGTCTCAGACAATGGTAGTGTCCTCTCATCCTGAACTCGCAGTGCTGGGGGACAAGACAGGCATTTCACCAATATTCATCGATGTTATAACAACTGATCATTAATTAATAAACCTGTTAAAGCTTTTTGTTTAACCAGAAGGTTTTTTTTTTTATGTGTAAAGAGTGTTTTTTTTTTTTTAACATTTACTTGTCAGTAATGTTAAAAGAATATAAAAGAATAAAAGGATACCAGCAAGCATGCTGGTGGGATCTGAACTCGCATCCTTCCACAAAGAAGCTCAACGTCCTATCCATTCAGCTTTACCACACTACAGTAGACGTTTAAGCGACCAGCTCTGATGGAACGTTAAGCCCCGACCCCGACTAAAGATCGAATTGAATCCTGTGTTTTATACAACTAGCTCGCTGAGATAAGAGCATTTCCCTCCTGTGTTGTAACCCGTTTCCAAACCTCCATCTGTTTACCGAGAGGCATCTCCCGCAGGAGACGACAAACAGGATCTCCTCTGCTCAGGAGTAGAGACGGGGGGGGGGGGGGGGTGGGGTTGGGAGACGGGGGGACGTGAATGCATTCATTTAGAACAGGTTTAGCTCCAAATAAGGACACAGGAAGCACGGTGAGTGCTTTGTTCTATTAATGATGACATTTTTGATGAAAAGCTTACACTCGTCTCCCTCCCCTTTCCACTTTGGGGTATTTACGTATTTTTTATCTTAATTTGTGGAGATCGCATAAATATCTTGTTTTAATTATAAGTAAACATCTGTTTGTCGTTTACTTTGATGGCTGTGTGTGAAGCTTGAGCTCACCTGGTTGGGACAGAGACACTGTAGAGAGTAGTAAGAGAACTGATCTCGCACATTGACCAAGCTGTTGTTGGGGTTGATGTGGTCCAGGCAATGTGACTCGGCCTTTCCAGACGTCTTACAGACGTACTTGCAGTTGCCGAACAGACAGTGGAAGTGGAATTTGTTGGAGTATTTGCAGTCAGTTGCTAGACAGGGGTCACTGGTGGAGAGGACACAGAGAAAAGAAAAAAAAAAAAAGTTAAGCGCTCATTATGTTCCTCCGATACATGTAAGAAGTCTGTGGTTCCTGCTTTAAAGCACTCACTTGTCTTGAAACTGCAGGAAGCCCGGTTTGACCTGAGGCTTGGCATTCTCCAGTGAAGTGGTAGCAAGCGGAGAGGAGGCGGCCATGTTGGGGACCGAGGCAGGAAGTGGGGGGATGGAGCCCGTCAGCTGTTTCCACGCCGACAGGGAGGGGGATGAGGCATAGGCCCCTGACACCGCTGCACTGGGCACGTCCATGGGCGGAGTGTTGGGCACCGAGACGGGCACAGCGAGCTGATTGGGGACGCCCTCGCCGGACTCCTTGGCCTCGTTGAAAGCGGTCTCTGGTTTAACCTTTAGGTTGGCTCTGAAGTGGAAGCTAATGGGAGACAGAAAGACATCATTACATCCAATTAGATCCACCGGCGAGGCCGTGATATAGCTGCTAAACATAGCACATCATTAACATCACCTCAAGATAATGACGTAAATAGGGGAGAGAGTGAGCGTTCAGAAGCGCTCGAATCTCAATCTATTGCTCATTAGCAGTGTGGACGAGAATGAAAAGCGGGCTTACTTGGAGTGTTTGATGGCTCCGTCCACCGTACTGAAGAGAGCGCCGCAGTCCTCCACGAGACAGTGGAAGTGGACTTTGTGCAGGAAGTCACACTGGGCATCACAGACCTCATCAGTATCGTATCTGTGTATGAAAGAAATCGAGAGGCATGTTAAAAAATAAAAAAAAAGGCAACACCAGCATCAAGACAAACAATCCTTTCACCGGGACACGCTTCTGTACGTAAGGCTGGAATAACATTTTGCACAGACGCAGCTGTGACATTGTCTTGGCCTGGAGACTACACACATAATATTATTTGTGTTTTATTTCTATATCGCTGACCAGGGACAAACACCACACATGGCAGTGACAGGATAAAAGCAGACAAAGAGCGCGAATGACAAAGCACAGGGTCAGGGTTAAGTAAAAACAGGAATCGCAAAGGCAGGGAAGAATAATGGACCGGAACACAGCAGGATGTTGTGAGCCGAGAACGACTCCATTAAGCCAACAAGATCACGGACGGTGCAGTGCGCCCGCGTGCCGTACCTGCGCAGGTAGGTCTTCCAGACTTCGGCGGGTTTTTCCGGGATGCGTCTTTTGATCAGCCTGCTGAGGTACTGAGCTGCGTCGCGGCTATCGGCGGCCTGGCTGCTCTCCAGCTCCGACTTCAAGTTCAGAGCGTTGAAGAAGCCCTGATTCACCTGTGACATCTGCACACACACACACACACACACACAGCAAACACACCTTTATACATGGGTATGTACATGTGAGCAAGCGTGCTCAGCCAACATTGGGTTTACAAACACAATCAGCCTTCTACTTGAGCGCAGGCCAACACACAAGCCAAGTTTCTTTGTCTCTCTGTGTGTGTGTGTGTGTGTGTGTGTGTGTGTGTGTGTCTGGGCGAGCAGAGTCTTTAAAAAACGCCCACGAGCTGCTCTGTGCCAGAAGCCCCGGATGAGGCCGGGGTACGATCATGTTCAGATAGAACACAGAGAGTGAGAGATAAAGACGGGGACGGGGACTAAGGGGGACACAGTGTGATACCTCTTTAAATCATCAAGGTAATGGAATGTACACTGTATAGCATTTATATTAGTCAGAAAAAGATGTATGATTAAAACAATGTCCATTTTAATCTCCAGAAAAACACACAACGTTTAAATACTCTCCCGGTAACACTTAGTCTTTTTAAAAAATGAGGGTGACGCTTGGTCTTTCTTTCTTTTTTTTCTTTTCATTTTTTTTTTCCATCACTGCTGACTTTTTAATCAAATAATTTACAAACTCCATAAATAAAGACAGAGCGGCTTGAATAGAGAGAGAGAGAGAGAGAAAGGAGGGGGGGAAAAATGTGCCCCGAGTTCAAAACAGCTCATCAAAAAACAAACATCTCTATATATCTGGCATGGCATCTAGCTCTTGCTTCATTATATTAATTTGTGAGCGGAGGGCTGAAATTACACTGTATGAAAAATGGCTGGAAAATTTAAATGATACAAACTCATCTTATTAGCGGGCAAAACATTAAAAAACAAACAGCCCGCTCTGCGTGTTGCTAATTCGTCTTGGGCTGGAAAGTGCATGATGGATGGATCTTACCTTATTCATAACTGAGGATAAAAGAGATGGATTTCCCGGCACCGGGTGTCCGTTTGATTCATTACTGGAATGAGGAAAACGGGCAATGTTTAGGCAAAGATTTGCATTGGAACAGTAAATATGATTATTTATTTCTGACTGTGTGAATATGCAATGAAGGAAATGGACACATAAATAAGACGTAACTTAATGTATAAAGCGGAGTGGTGGAAGTGGGTGGAGTAAATGCGCGTCTGCGTGCGTGTGTGTGTGTGTGGTAAAATCAAGGTTTACACAAACGGCCTTTCATTTAAATGAACGCGTCATGTTTCATACTTGACACGTGCGTTATAAAAGGTACTGTAGAAGGGGAAAAAAAAAATATCATGGGGAAATCTTAACATTTGTGTGATAGATTTCCACACAAGGGGGCTGAGAAAGGTTACGGTGTGTAAATCTCTTCCTTGACCACTTTGCAGACTCCACCTTGTGTGGTGGTTTTAACAAGAGCACTCAAACTAATTAACACAATACACTATTATTCAGGAGATAAATCACGAGGCTCTGGGTGATGGGTGTGGTAACGGGAGGGGGTTTGGGGGGTGGGGAGGGATATGCCGGCTCAGAGGCCATACCCGTGGTCTTTCTTGCTCAGGTCGAGGCTGTGCTCTTGCATGGACTCCTGGGAAGGCCCAGAGGTGCTGTCCATCGGCTCCTGCTTCACTTGAACCGGATTGAACCGGCTTACTTGAGCCTGCTGTCCATTTCCTGAGGAGACAGAAAGACGGAGAGCGAGAGAGAGAGAGAAGTTATTGTTGGTCAGCATTATTACCCTGTGATGAGATCCGATCTGACTCGTGTCCAGGCCGAGGAGAGGGCTGGCAGTGATAATTATTGCAGAATTATGTCAAGCCGTCGAGGCATTTAAACGATGATTGAGAGGCGGGAGGAATGAGGGAAAAAGACTCCTTTTTCAGCAGCACTTGTCACAACCCATTTGCGTGCCTGCCTCTTAACTGGTCATTACAGTGCACGCTAATGCTGAGGGAATGTGGCAGCTTCAGATGGAGCGAATCTCCCCACAGCCCTCCTCCCTCTCATCGCCACTTGTCCTTGTTGGCCTGACGACGGACGGCGGTCAGCCGCCGAGCGTGCCCGAAAGAAACATCTCCTCCATCAGTCAGATTGGACGTGACAGCCAATCGGTGACAGCCAATCAAATCGCTCAGATCTTTCAGACAGCTGGCGCTCCCGATCGGTTTTTTTTTTTTTACACAAAGGTATGCGGATTTAAAAAACAAACATAGAATGGGGTAAAAAAAAAAAAAATGCTGAGTGACCTGGCTTTTCCCCAATCCCCAAGTGACTGAAATATTAATTCGTCCTCAGGCTATATGGAGTGAAAGCCGGGCCTTCGGAGGCCTCTAAGTGGTATTTTATATGGAGAAAAAAAAGAAAAGAAAGGTAGGAATACTGTAGAAGTGCTGAGTGCATCAGCCGTGATTGGTTTAGTGGAGAACTAGCTTTTCAGGAAGTCAGGCCTGTTGAGAAATAGTGACAGGCAAGGACGTGGCATTACTGTCTGCCCTTGGCCCTCATTGCAGTGTGTGTGTGTGTGTGAGTGAGTGAATAACCCATGATAAAGACACACACTTAATGATTGCAAATCCTGGAAGCCAGACATCGGGTTGTCTTTTACGGCTGTTTACATCAGTTAAAAAAAGTAAAAAGGCAAATTATGACTCATTCGTAGGAACTGCCACAACTACTGCTGTGAAATCCCCATTTCACTAAGAGCTGGAGAAAAAGAATAAAAAAAAAAACCTTTTTCTGAACCAGCACCCAACTAACACAACCAATCATCACCAGGTTAACCTCCGTCTCCTCACTGATCATGCTTTTCTACACACACACACACACACACACACACACACACAGCTGACATCAAAACCACAGCACACTCACTCCGCTTTAGGCTGCCTGTGGGAATGAATCGCCTGAAGTTTTAAAAAAGACAGTTAAATAATGACCACATGAAAGGGAAGTCATTAAATTCTTTATCAGCCTCACAGTCTCCATGACAAACTCGCTGATAATCTTAGCGAGAGAGAGAGAGAGAGAGAGAGAGAAAGGCGGGAGTGAGAAGAGGGGGAAAAAAAAGGCGCCTGATCTCAAAGAGGGATTTTTCTGGAAATTATCCAAGAATAATGTTCTAGCATGTAATTACTCCTGCTAAGTTGCCGTGCTTGCGAAAGATCATTTGTACTGTATGTCTAATTAGTGAGCCTTTGAGATTCCAGGATCTTGGAGTAACACTCCGGAGTAGACCTCCAAAATATTACCAAATCAAATCAAATCAAATAAAAACAATCCAGTGTGCAGTTCTACCTGAACGCGTTAGGGAGTCACTGGCGGCGGAGTCAGTGCAGCGGATGACACCAAAAAATGTATGCGTTTTTTTTTTTTTTCTCGTGCAATCAAAAAAAGAAGAGAGAGAGAAAAAAAGAAACTGCGAGAAAATAGCCGCAGTAAACATTGTTCACTCCTTTCTAAACGCTGGGCCCTGACCACATCCTCTTCATATTTTACACAAATGTCCTGTTCACACGGCATTTCTGAGCAAACACATAAATTTAGCAATGACACTTCATGATCTGCTCTCTCTCTCTCTCTCTCTGCCTAGTGTGGGGCTTTTTTTTTTCTTCTTCTTCTCTCGAAAATTTTTTTTTTTTTCTTTTTTCATAGTTCACTAAATTAAACACTAGACATTCTCGCAAGCTTATTGTTGAAGTGTGAAATTATGACACACACATGAACATGTTCTCTCCAGTGAATGGAGTCGCACCATCTGGGCTCCCTCTGACACATGGACCCCATCCCACCCCTTAGACGTTGCGCGCTCCGATCCGCTCCCTCTTTCCTTTCCTCTCAGTATCTGCAGAGATCTCGGAGGTGGAGTGAGTATATGACAGGATACACACCCCTACAGCAGCTGGGCCTGCTCTCCTCGGCCCCGTTCCCCTTCACACGCAACCTCCTCCAGGACGCCGTCTTCATCCACGGCCCACCTGCTCCGTACCTGCACCGCGATAATCCGGAGCAGAGCACGGTTCGCGTGTTTAAAATGTGACGCTGCTAAACGACTTGAGAAGAGATTTTCACAGCATCTAGCTTCTGCTAAACGTGCTGGAAAGAGATTTTTTTTTTCTTTTTCTTCTTCTTCTTTTTTTTTTTTTTTCTTCACAAGATCTGACTCCGGCAGAAATCATTCATATTCAGGCACTAATGTATTAGCGTCTTAAAATCCTCGAATCTCACACAGGAAATACAGATGTGATGTCAAATTGAATATATTCGAACACACACACCTCACTGAGCACTGACTCATTTCTGCCTCAACAATTTCTGTTTCTCCCCCACCCCCCACCCCTCTTTAGATCAGTCTGCGTTATAAAAAAAAAAAAAGGCGGCTTTATACCTTCAATTTCTCAACTTAATTTTGTTCGGGCTCCATTCGGTCGGAGCGAGTGCGCGCACAGATAAGAGGCTGATGATGAGGAAGCATGTAGAACACAGAGTCTGGAAACCTCCTGAGAATGCTATTAGAGGCGGCTTTACCGGGGCCGCTCGCTACCACTCCAGCACTTATCAGCTAATGGATTGTGGGTATCAAGGCAATGATCACAGCAATAACGGGTCTAGGGCAGCAAAGCAGCCCCTCAATATTTGGCCTAATCCTGAAATCAGAGATTTGTGTACTGTCTACGGAGCAAATGAGCCGATGGCCCGCGTGTGCCCTTTTTACTGTCAGACAAAAGACAGTGAGAGAAAGAGAGGGAGAACGAAAGAGAGAGAGCGAGAGAAGAGGAAGTGTTGGTGGTATAATGGTGTGAAAAGGAAAGATGGGACCTGCTTGCTTATTCTTCCTTTACATACATCTCATAAACATCACTGCTAAATGATGAAAAGAAAAGAAAAAAAGATCTGTTTAGACCCTTTTTATGCTGTTCTTTCACTGATCTTTTTGCAGCTAATATATGCCAAAGATCAGGTTATTTCTTAACTAGGTTATGCAATTATATGATATGAAATAAGAAAAAAATAATAATAAAGAAAGGATGAAAGAAGAAGGGACAAGCCCTAATGAATTTTCCTGACAAGATCAAACTCTTACAAGAAAGAAAAAAATTCACCTGTGTCAAGGTTGCTTGTGGTACTGAGTGCAGCCGCAGCCAACCTTGCCATCATGGGTGATATCAAGCCCTTACTGGCTGAGATCTTGTCCATGATGGAGGAGGCAGAGTAGGAAGTCGGGGTTGAGGCCACAGATGCCGCCTCACCAACTGAACTTGAGCTTGGAGCCACGGAGTCCCGGGGTGTCGAGAGGGCGCCGGAGCTCACGGCAGAGATCATGCCAGCAGCTGCCGGGGGCATCTGCAGGGGCAGCCTGGGTAAAAGCGGGAAGAAGGAGTTGGGCGCACCACTCAGGGCGTTGCCGGAGAGCGCCAGGGCCACAGGCATATTGCTAGGAAGAGCCTGCGAGAGGAGAGTGGAGATGCGGCTGGCGGCGGGCAGACTGGTGGTGGGCTTGACGCTGGGGCTGGAGGTACTGGCTGTAGTGGGTGTGGACATCAGGTGCGGTACAGTGGAGGACTGTTGAGTGGTGGGAGAGGCGCTCAGGCTGGAGTTCTTGCTGCTGATCGCTGAGAAGTCCACCAGGTCATCGTTGCTGGATTCTTCTTGATCCTCCTTGGGGAGGAGGAAAGAGGACGAGAGGCCTAGCATGCCCGAGGAGCGGACATGGCGGCGCTCGTGTTTGCGCTTGTGCGACGTCATTTGGCTGGTGGAGGTGAAGGTGAAGCCGCAGCCCTGGCGAATGCAGTGGAAGTGGTTGGTGGCCTTGCTGTACACACAACCCTCGTACTTGCACTCCTCATACTTGTAGAATTTCTTGAAGCCGTCCTTGGCGTACGCGTCATCCTTGATGTGGTAGCTCTTGTGCTTCTCAATGTCACACTTGTTCTTGAAGGTGAAGGTGCACCCGGGACGCCTGAATTAAAAACCAGGGAAAATAACGGAAGCACTGGTTAATTTGCGTTCGCTGTACATGGAAATTATCCAGATGTCTGCAGATCCCTGGTCTTTACCTGCAGTGGAAGTGGGTGGTCTTCTGGCCGTAGAACTGACAGCTCACAGTCCCGCAGTCCTCGGTGGCGCGGAACCTCTGGAACCCGTCGTTTATCAGCTGTGCGTTCTTCTTATGGAAGTTCTCATGAGTCATGACATCAGAGGTGCTTGTGTACACCTTGTTACAGCCCACCTAATGGAAACACGGAAAGGGGAAAAAAAAAAACAAAGGTGCTTGAAGTAGAAATGAAGCGGAGGCGGAAGACAACCTACAGTAAACTTTGTGGCTTTCGGAAGGCTGCAGGGGAAGAAAATGAGTATGTCGGTGGTTGGATTTCTCTGTGTTGTTCAACATTTAAATAAATCAATCTAGAGAGAGAGAGAGAGAGAAATGAAGCATGCAACCTAAAACAAACAAAAAATGAAAAAATGTATTTGAGACGTCTTCTTAGTGAAAACGAGCAGAGGTGTAATGACCCGTAAATGCAACAGGCAACAGAAGTGACGGGGCAGTTTCTTTAAATGGGTCGCACTGACATCACTCTTACTTCAGATACGACTCAATCCACGCAAAAGTGTTTACGAAACAAGGGAAAAAAGTACAGAATACGTGTCTATGGTGTACGCTTTTTTTTCTTTAGTGGTGACTCAGATAAAATGATGTCAGCCGTAGGAATTAGATTACGATTTCTCATCAGATCATGGTGATTGCATGTGGCTTATTTTGCCTGACAATTACACATATCTAGAATGAAAAAAAAGCGATATATTTCTGCGTCACATCGATAGCTGTGCTTGTGAGCTTTTTTTTCATAGGCAATGCATTCAAAGTGCAAGTTGAGTGCAAACAACAAAAAAAAAAAAGTGCACTAAACTTGCATAGTGTAAGCCTGACCTTAATAAATAAGACAATGCAACTGCAACATAGCAGAGTGGTGTGTGGTTAGAACTTTCTTCCATTTAAGGCTTTCCACACATACAACTCTGTATTAGAAGGCCACCGTCTCTGACTTGCTGTTAAATTGCAGAACGAATGTAAGGGATGGAGGAGGGGATGCAGTCGCAGAGACTGTCACTTTCTTTCGTCTGAACTGGTTCTGTTACTCAGCAGCAGCACTCAGGAGTCCTGCGGGCAGCAGGGGAGCACAGACTAATGTTTGAATTAAAACCAGCAATTGTATATCATCCCTGGCACTTTTCATCCGTGCAAACAGGGCAACTTCGCCATATTGAGTCAAACAATGAAAAAAATGCCACTCTGTGTGTGCGTGTTTTTTTTTCTTTTTTTTTTTTCCCCTCTGTAAATCAGCAGATGTGTGCCAACATCTGCTGGTTCTCAGAGCTGTTAAAACAAGAGTTGAAATGTCTAATAACAATTACGCCGTTAGGGGGGGTTTAAAAAAAAAAAAAAGAATACATCTTAAAGCCATCTGCCCTTGGCCGCTGCACCTCACGGTGAAAAAGCACTCGGGACGAGTGACACCTTGAAAATAAGCAGATGTGAAGACAAAAAAAAAAAAAAGAAAGAAAGGAAAAAAAAATTTTTTTTAAACAAATCCGACGGGATATAATCTTCGACTCTCCACTTGGTACTAAAAGATGAAAAATGTCGAGTTTATATAAACAACTAACTGAATTTTTATCCATGCCAATTAAGGAGCGAGAGAGCGGCGAGCGAAAGTGCAGCGCTGTGTCTTGTTCATCCGTTTTAATTTGTCTCTTATTTACTTTATGACACCTTTTGTCGAACGAATGAAAACTGCTCTTAAATGGTAATTCGGGGCTTAATGGAAAAAAAAAAAAAAACTGGAAGAACTGTAGCTCCCTTTTATAGACCTGCTTAAGGAGCAGGATGAAGGTGGAAAGCGTCTTCGGGTGCGTGTGTGTGTGCGTGCGCGCGCGTCTCCCACTCGTCCTATGGCTGGCATCGAGATGGAGGGTTTCGTCTGCGAGCTGTGACTTTTACAAGCTTACTTTCACTACTTTATTGCTCTGTAGACGCTACGTCTCCTCGAATCGAGACTGTGATTGTGGTACTTTCTGCTGCTGACTTTTCCACTTTGACCTTCGCTGCATTAGTCATACAGAGAGATGCCTCGACTTTCTGTGGGGTGTGTGTGGAGCACCGGTGGTGTTTTATGCTACACTGTTTACCTGCATACAATGGTAGTGAGTGCTCTTGCCGTTCAGGTGGCAGCCGTGGTAATACACACTGCAGTCATCCAGAGGGCTGAAGCGCATGAAGCCGTGCTGCAGCGAGTTGTCCCTCTTCTTGTGCATGTTGTAGTGCCTTATCACATCCTGTTTACTGGTGAATCTCTGTTCAGCAGGAACACAGCAACAGGTTACTAAAGGCTGCTGCTAGTAGTGTGTGTGTGTGTGTGTGTGTGTGTGTGTGTGTATATATGTGTGTGGGTGGGTGCTTTGGTGGGTGTACTGTAGGAAACTAGCAACATGTTATTTTATCAGTCTGGCAACAGCTGCGCAGCACGAGAGCCAACTGGCAGCCAAGTCAGCGATGTGAAGCATGTGTCCAGCGCAAGACGTCTCAGACTGATCTCGTGATACAGTCAGCATGTGAAGCTGTTTTTTTTTTTTTTTTCATGCATTTTCCTTTTTCGATCTTTCACCCCACTGCCTCGATATGAATACAAGTACAGTTCTTCCTGCCTGGCTGAAAAAAAAAGAAAAAGAAAAAAAAAAAACATTCCTACGCCTGCATCTTTATTACTTTTCCGCCGTTTTAATTAAGACCGATCGCTCGACTTGCAAGATCATAGTTCTGATGTTCTCGGCTTCAGAGAAATTATGTTCCGTGCAGACGGTTTTCTCGAACGTGCGCAGGGAAAAGAGATGACAAACAAACAAACAAGACACCAAAAATGTTTCGCTTTTCATTCCCCAAGCTGAGTGCGGTTTTAATTAAAGTAGTAAAGCGTGTTCTGTTATTTTTTCATTTTCATTCAGTTTGCATGTAATAAGAAGGGAATACATCAAGATTCCATCTTATAATCATACGACATAGCAGAGTGGAGAGAGGACAAGAAAAGAAAAGAAAAAACGGTATGTTGGGAAAAGATGGAAACGAGGAAGCAAATCTGCTTAATTTGGCTTAAGCTGATGTTACAGGAAGTGTAACGAGAGAATGAAATCAATAAGCTTGTATTCTACAGAAATATGCAACTGGGGACCAAAATATAACATAAATCGTCTAAAATGTAATTGGGAATGCATGAAGCTTGTCTTACATACAGAAGGGAAAAAAAATGAACAATTGCTCTCAGAAATACACATCAGATATTGTACGGTATATCGGCTTTCTCGTTTCAGGACCTGAAAATATCTGCAGCGATACTGGGTCTGATTCAGGGCCGACGCTTCAGATCTGTGTGATAGGATCTTCCCGAATGGTGGGAAAAAGCTGAAACGGAGTCAGTGAGAGTGGTCATCTGGGGTTATGAGGACCTGCTACATTTATTTTAGGATTCCCAGTACTGTGCGGGATGAGCACAAGGCCATGAAAGGAGTAACAGGGCCCGGTGTCGCGGCCGAGCAGGCCGGATAATATTCCACCACTGTGTCATGTAACATTTCATGAGTTATCACTTCCAAAAAGCCTGCTCGTTTGAGCCTCGCTTTTTCTTCAAGGCTAGGAAACATCGAGCCAGGCATTCGAGAAAGAACTTGTCTGCAGATATCTTCCTGTCATCTCCGTCGAGTCATTAAACGGCACGCGGTTCTCCCCTGATCGAGTTGCTTTTATAATCGGACATTTACAAACGCAGGTTTGCGCGGAAGGCAAAGTCGGAGGAATTGTTTCCCAAGCCGTTCTAAAGTCCGTGCAACAGCTGTCTTCTCTACTAACAAGATCTCGACATGTTTGTACAAAAGCCGTTTTCAGACAGAGACCAGCTTTTTAGTTGCACGAGTATTTTTTTTTTTTTTTTTTGTCGCCTTTAACAGATCTACTCGTATTCGCCTGTTATTTTCCCAGCATACTGTATGCGCATATGAGGCTCGAGTGCCAGTGGTCTGATCTGCTTAATGCTGATTCTGCTGCGTCGTACATGACAACTCCCGGGACATGGATCAGATTAATAACGTGAAGGGGGGATTAGCGGTGGGCCCAGAGTAGTAGCAGATGTCCTTGTATAAAAAATAAATAAATAAATAAAATAAAATAAATAAGTGTAATAATCTCATTAGAGTGATTTATTCCACTAAAAACAAACAAAAAAAAGGTTTCAATGGATTTGTACATAATGCAGTGCTGCACTGAAACCAGCCTGTCCTGCATGTTTATCACCAGACGGTAAGCGAGGTGCCAGAACGCTGGTGTGACCCTCTCTGATGACACGGAAGGGTCCTGAGTTATGGACTCGTCCTCTTGTCAGACGAGAGTCCGGAAATCTCTCTGCTTGTTTGCTCGCGAGGCTTTTTAAACCGTGAGAGATGGCAGTTTTTCGAGGCGCTCGACCACGGCTGTTAGGCTACGACATTATTAATGACACATCGTCTCATTTATCAAGGTGTCTGTGAAGTGAAGGCCTCCCCCTTGTATACATGTGTGTGTGTCTATATAAGTGTGTGTCTGGGGAGGCTGATCGTCAAGCGAGTCTGCTAAACTATCTGCAAACTTTAATACAAATTGTGGAGTGTATAAGTGAGAAACATGAGAATGTCACATCATTATCAGCACTTTTAAAAGATTCGGGTTTTTTTCCCATACATTTAAAATGTTTTACTTGGCTATAAATACGTCCGTCAAAAGAAAGCTGTGTGTTAAAGCTTTTTAATTCACTATTATATAATAACTCATTTGTTGGCCCTTATAAAAATGTATATTAAGAGAGGAATGTACATAATTTTTAAATGGCAAATGTGTAATAAATAATAACATTATTATGAATTTTTTTGAATTTTGCTGTTCATTTTAGTATAATTTAAACATCTAACATAGTTGTGATATATAATCCTTGATTGTACTGTATATCTACTGTATATACTGTGTGTGTGTGTGTGTTGAGGCAGGTGTGCTCACCTGATAGTTGCACTCAGGGTCCATGCAGTGGTAATGCTCTCTGTACTGATAGGCGCAGTGCATATGTCCACAGTGCTGACTCCCTGAAAACCTACGAGCACAAAATAATTCCAGATCAAGACATCTGCTTCTAGATAACAACAACAAGAAAGAAAGAATTTAAAAGAAAAAAAAAAAAAGATAAAAAGCTTTTACGTGCAATTTATAAGCGAAACCGTTTTATTTCTGTCGAATGTTCCGAATGAGTGATTTTCCGGCACTTCTTGTGCGGAAGTGAAACGTTGACCTCTATCCGTACAGGGCTGAGCTTTAAAGGGCAATTTAGCCTTTTATCCTCGACTGATAAACACCCTCACGCTGACAGAATCATCTTCACGGGGCACGGGAGCCATTACAGACGCGTACAGGAAAAGCGAGATCTCATACCTGCCTCCGCTCCCACAACCATGTGATTACAATTCACACTTCAGTCACAGCAATCTCTACCAAATTAGTTCCATTGGCTTCAGAAGCAGTAGGTAGACTCTTATTAAACTGTAACCCCAGACGTAATTCACTCATTTGCCCGTGCTTTAAACCCTGCCAAATCAGCGCTCGACACTCCAGGTTAACAGGCTGTGCTTTAATCAGGGAAAGGTTAGGCCTAATAGAAAGGTTTGAGTGTGTCTGTGTGTGCTCCCCTCCACCCCCCTCCCCTCGCCTCCCATCGCCTCTCCTCGCTCTCGGTGTCTGACTGGCCCGGGCTGCGGCAGATTGGCACTGCTTTAAAGAGGCCCATTTCCTGAGTGTTTACAGGCTGATTATAACCCTGACGATGATGAATGTTAAAAACCTCCAATTATAGCTGAAAACACACAAATAAACATTTGCATTGCTGCTGCCAAGAGCACCATCTGCCGAAGTAGACGGGAAAAAACGGCTAAGTAATAGAATTTTTCCTGTTTTTTTTTCTTTTTTTTCCCTTCCTCGTAGAGCAGAGGGTTTTTATGGATCACACAAACTCGGAAGTTTGTTACAGCGCAACAATTACTTGGTGTTGATTTAGCGATTGGGTTCACACTATAAAGCGGAAAGTATCCTAAGATGGATTTTAAGAATGAGATCAACTAGGAATGTTACAGTAGGGCTGTTGGATGTTAACGCATATGATTAATCGAAAACTTTTAACGTATTGCTATTTTTTTTTTTTTTTTTAAACACAAATTAATCATATGACTAAGTTTGACACGAATGGCTTCCCATAATAGCGCCATTGTGTGATAATGGCGCGTTTAGTGCGGATACTAAGATGAGTGAGGAAACATCACCAGATGTGCTACAGTGGTTTCATTATAAAAAGCTTCTAGATAAAGACGTTTGGATAAAAACCAAAGTGTGCTCTAACTAATTTAACAAGAAGACATTAAATGTAAGCTGTGCAAGTGGTGACTCAGGTGGCTAAGGCCCTGGGATGTTGATTTTCGGATCTGCGGATCCGGGTTCGAGCCCCGCTATGGGTGGAGTGTCACACAACATACAGTACTACCCAGCCACAACATGCAGTGCAAATCCTATTCAAGAGATTTTAGGTTCATATTTGTTAAATGTTAATGTTTAAGATAAAATATATGAAGTAAATCTGTGTATTTTAAAATTTGATTATATA
>JAOVVA010000019.1:6328438-6352490 GCA_028565275.1 Leiocassis micropogon
TATATAAAATAATCATTATTATTGTGTCCAATTTTTAAAACGCATCCCATGTGCAGCTCAACGTCTCTGTCCTTTGGCTCAGTTGAACAGCTCACGCTTACAACGTCGAAATAAATAAATTAATCAAATAAAATAAACTACGCGTGTCATCTTTTTTTTTTTTATCACTTCCTGCACTTGATTTGATTCAGAGTCGGATCTTAACCGCGCCTGAGTTTGACTGGAACTGGACCTGAGATCACCTCAGTCAAAACCACACTTATGGAAAACACACCAAGGTTCAATTCAAAACCAAACGTTCCTCATGCGAAAGCTCTCTGAGACGAATGGCAAATTTTTGATCTTGGATATGAAATGTGTGGCGTGGTTTGGTCTTCTAAAAATAAAAATAATAGAAAACAAAGCAGAAGAAGAAGGTAGGGTACGATCCCGATTGTGCCTAACAGCCCCCGAGAATGCTCCACACACACTCAGAGACACTGTTCATCCTTGTGTACGTTAGAGTCTGTCGAGAGAGCGAGAGAGAGAGAGAGAGAGAGAGGTCCACCCCTCTGCTCATCACCCAGCTGTATCGCTTCGCCGGTGGACAATTCCCACACGCCGCGTCAGGGGGCTAATGGGCCGCTGCTATTCAGAAGCCGATTAAATATTAATACGGTCACGATACAGAGATTGCCGCACATCTCGCGTTACAATGGAGACATGCCGATCAAAGTGCAACGCGATGGCGGGTGAACGAAAGCGTTTAAGAGGCAAAACTGCGAATAAACACTACGAAGGATGCTTTTAAACCTCAAACTCTAGAGAAGCTCACAGAGATAAAGAAGTTTTTTTTTTTTTTTCCTTTTTCACTTTTCCTGCCGGGGGGGGTGAAGGGAAGGTGGGTGTAGATGGGTTTACAAAGCTGCTTTTTAGTGTGAGTGTGCTCTCATTAGCGTGGAAGCCAGTGATGATCCTCCCCCAGTACCCGCCCCCCCCTTTCCTAAGATGTACCAGGCCGCATTTGCCCTTTTTATGAGTTCTCATTTTCCTTTTTTCTCCTCCTCTTCTTCCCTTTCTTATTTTCCCCAACACGGAAATTGAAACTGTATCTGGGCTTATCTGCTGCCTCCCCGCGCATCAACTGCCGAGATGTTTAGACAAATTTTATGCATTATGCAGTGCAAATATCAAAACAGTTCTTGGCAGTGCCAGCAGAAGCCTCATTAAAAATTCCTTAATTAAATCTTCTTGCAAAATGTAATCAGTCCAAGGAGGGTTTTGTGTGTGTGTGTGTGTGTGTGTGTGTGTGTGTGTGTGTGCGCGCGTGCACTAGTAAGTGCGTGTGTCTGTTAGTGCCAGGGCTTTGATTTGTGGCCTTCATGTTACGGCTTTGGGAGACTAATCATTTACGCCACAGCCTCAGCCTCTTTGAAACGCCGTTTTTTTTTTTTTTTCTCTTCTCCCTCCTTTTAAAACCTGCATAAATAAACAAATGATAATCACCTTTCTAGTGTCACGGTGAAATGAACACAGAACCTGATACCGCAGCACACTGAATCTATCTCTTCGCTTTGTCTGGATTCGTGAATGTCTGTCATTTACTTTATTCCGTGTCTTTATTTGTGGCAGAGATATTGAAAATGAAAAAAAGGAAGAAAGGAAAAAAAAAAAAAAAGTACTGTTATCTGAGCAGTCAGTTTTCTTAGAAAAACTGCTCAGGAGTGTGTGAACACAGGGGAGTCGGCTTATAAAAAGCAGCTAATGTGTGAAATGTATTTGCAAACGTTTCCCTGATGTTTGCTTAAGATTTCACAGCCTTTGCCATCATTATTACATGAAGCGCAGTGTTGGCAGGAAGTGTGGTACTGCCAAAGAAATGACTCACATGCTTTCTTTTATGTAAATTCATCTTCCTGCTTGCTTATAAGTAATTTATAGTCTATGCACAAAAGCTCGTTTGACTATGTATTTTATTAGTCTGTAAAAAAAAAAAAAAATTAAATAAATACATATATAAAGTAGTTGCTCTGAATTTCCAAAGCGCGGACGTTTTCATACCTGGCGATATATTTCTGGTAGACGTTGACGTCTTCTGTCACGGGTTTCTCCGGAGGAAGGCCGTTTCTGTTGTAGTGCACAGAAAAGGGATGGAATTAATAGCAACGCATGCTGTCGTTAATAATAAAAACCTGTCACAA
Source organism: Leiocassis micropogon (assembly GCA_028565275.1). Taxonomy (NCBI): domain Eukaryota; kingdom Metazoa; phylum Chordata; class Actinopteri; order Siluriformes; family Bagridae; genus Leiocassis; species Leiocassis micropogon. The sequence goes on from JAOVVA010000019.1 coordinate 6,330,619, forward strand.
TATTTACCTAAGCATTTCAAACTTTGGTCTATCAATAAACATTTTCTAGCACGTCACAGCGGTTTTATTTGCCAATGAATCAGGGAGATAGAACCGAACCTTGATGCATGCCTTCCCAAAAATGTACGCGGAGAGCGGAGATGTTTCTGAATGCTTAAATGATTTATGTGCATTTTTTTTCTTTCCTTGAGAGCGCACAAATGGAAGAGTGAACCGATGAGGCGAGTCCGACAACGACGATGTGCTTGTTTTTTTTTACTCAACTGACTGCGATTTGAAGGATGACTAAAGCTGTTATTGCTCCTTTTATCATCATCTGAACAGTGACTATGCGTGGTGCAGCAGGTTCTCCACAAACCTGGCACCGGTGACAATTCGAGCATCTTCACGCGGGAGTTAGCCTCAGGTTAATATACCTCTTAAGGCGTTGGTTTTGACAGCGGATTACCTGCTCTGAGTGCGTGTGTATATGCTCATGGGTGTGTGTGTGTTTAAATGTGTGTGTGTGTATGTGTGTGCAGTCTGATGTAAGAAGAGCCTGAGGGTCTCTAGGTTCTCGTTGAGATAAACCTTAAGTACACAAGAAGTCACGACTGAGCAGAGACAGTCCAGAAGCTGCAAAGCGTCCCGTAAACTGCTTTTAAAAATTCGCATTCAACCAAGCAGACCTTGGTTTAGCCACATTCCCACACTAATCCAACCACAAATTGTTGCACTAACAGAACTAAAAGAGGAAGTCAGCCAAAACAGTGTGACGCCAAATCTAAACTGGTACCATATAAATATAAAAATATATACACACTATATTTTTATATCTAATAGTGTCCTTAGAAAGAGTTCTTAGAAAATAAGTGGCCAAAAAAGGCGTTCCTTAGAAAAACTCACCAGAGATAAATGAGACTACGGCGCTAAAATGTATTAATTAGCATCCAACAGCGACACAGTTTTTAACAGCAATATATCTAACTATCTGGTATCCATGATCTAAACATAGACTTCTAGGGTTTAATGGGTAATTCATTCAGTGAGGGGGAGAGCCAACCATATATCATCACTGCCATGCCCATGGTGGGGGCTGTGTCACGTCTGTAGTGATCGAGTGGAGCTAGTACAAGAGCAAAGTGTTCAGTGGGCATCTCAAACTTCAACCCCTAATTAATGCGGACAACACAGAAATCAGGCTGGTGGCCTGATTAATCTTTCACAAACCTTATTTCTGAAAAAAAAAAAAAACGGTTAGTTTCGGTGTGTGTATGTATATGGGAAATGTGCAGGGACTCTTACTTGACTGAGGAAACAGTCCCTGTAGTGATGGAGTCAGTCTTGGAGAAGCTGGACTTCATATAGTCAGTATTAAAGCCCATATGGCCCACCTGATCCACCGGTAAGCACGGAGGGCCGACAGCTCCGGCAGGAGCGGCTGTGGGAATTACAGGCGTGCCTGGGGTAGCCGGCGTAGAGGACAGAACCCCGGGCATCATAGGAGAATCACCCTTCCCGGGGAGAAGCTTCTGGATGTTTCGTATGTCATATTTGGAAGGCCGGCCTACTTTCCCTGTCTTGAAAGCTATTGCCCCGCCCATATCAGGGTTGCCCTCACCTGGCTTGAAGAGGTGCAAGTACTTGACGTTTTCTAAATCATATTTAGAAGGCCTCTTATAAGCATTGCCATTCTCCTGCCTCAGGCTCTCGCCCATCTTCAGCTTCTGGATGAAGAAGTCATATTTAGAGGCACGGGATGCCAGGTTATGGGTGGGAATGCCAGTTGGGTTGCCACTGAGCTGGCCTTCTTGCTTGTGCTCAATGCTGGTGGGAAACATCTGAGCTTCGGTTGCGGGCAGACAGGACGAAGGCTGTAGGAGCGGGGTGCTCTTTTCTGGCGTTAACTTCGAGTTGAGGTCCTCAGGTTTGGTGTGCATGGACCAGGGCAGCGCTTCTCCGGCCTTCAGCTTGCGGATGTATTCCTCATACTTGGAGAAGCGCGCTCGGCGCGTGGCCTCCTCACTGGTCAGGGATGAGGGGTCTGAGGTAGCAGCTTTCATCTTCTCAAAGCTGATCTTCTTAGCCAGCTCGTCACGGCCCTGCTGTTCATCATAGCCGAACATGTGGAGGAACTCGTTCATGGTGCTGGCTGCATAGTCGCGCAGGGCAGAGGCTTCCCCTACAGAATAGAGTTAACACAACGTCAAGGTTTAACCTTAGTGTGTTGAATTATGCCTTATGCCAATATTGAAGTAATGCATACTTTAAATATACTGTCGGATTGAAATTTTAATCAAAGTATTTATTTGGTAATACTATAATATAATATAACAAATAAAATATATATTTGAGACCTCTTAGAAAAAGTTTCTAATGCAAAGACTTATTAATTAAAAAACTATACGGTATATATGGTGTATTGGGATGTAGTGTTATGGAGCCGTTTATACCAGTCTATCAATCATGCAGTGTTTTGCTGTGAACACAGTTGCACAGCCAGCGTGGAAAATATTTAACTGGTTGCCACTTAAACGATTTACTCGAGCAATGAAAGTTCACTTTTTCTTTTAAAGTTAATTAAAACACACTGTCCTCCCCAAGGACAGAGCAAAAATGCAATAAACGCATAGTTTAATTGCGTTATGTAGAAATTAATTCTGCGCCATTAACTTTCATCCAGGTTGGGGGAAAAAAAGGTTCAGGGAGATGGGCTGGAAGAAAATGCTTTGGTCTAAAAAGCAGGAACTACTTAAGGCCATGTCGGTTCGTTCACAGTGTGTGTGTGTGTGTGTGTGTGTAATGTACAGTATGTTTATATGTAGACAGGTATATTGTATAGACTTGAAAGATGCACAGCCCAGGATTCGTATCGTGTAGTGTTTACACACACACAAACATGTAAAAATGGCATCTTGGTGTACTTTTTCTGTCATGATGGTTGAACCGTGCTTTGGATGACAACTTCTCCCCGGTGTCGGATACACTCCCGGGACTCGCGGCCTCTCCCTTTCCCCCCCTGGCCTTAAGCCAGCTCTGCTCCAGACCTTTTCTTCATTTATTTGATTGCCTTTTTCATCGCCGGCGAACGTAAGTGAGCGGTAACGCGAGCCACGGCCTTGGTAATTAATACCAAAATATTTCAGCTTTGGTCTCGTATTTCTGTGTTATGGCTAAATCGGTCTCTCTCTCCCCCCTGCTTTTCACATCTCTTTCTCAGCATGTAAAATAATCCCCAAATTTCCATCGCAGCATCAGGGTTACTCCTCTCCATGGCACATTACAATGAAAGGCGATCTGGCAGATTGAAGGATCATGAAAAATTTAAACGAACTATATGAGGCATTTTGGAGGAAATATCTGTTTCTTTTGTTTTTGGGTGAAATACACGGGTAAGGCATACAAGCCATGACTGATTGTAAAAATGAGTCCAATGATTAACGCTGTCCGGTGTGGAGTTTATCATTTATTAGACTGACTGAACGATAAGAGCCGATTTGTTTTTTTTTGTTTTTTTATCCTCGTGATACCGTAGGGCGTTGATCATTTGAGCTGTTTTATGGCATTTTTTTATTATTATTTTTAAAAAATTCCTAATTAATAATTAACATCTTTAAACAGGGACAGGAACATTTTAAAGCGTTTGAAGAACACCAGTCGGTCTGATAAGGCTGGATATCGGTCATAAATTTGAAATGTAGTCTCTGTACCTTTAGTAAAGGATGTGAACGCTTCGAGGCTGTCATGTTGGGTCATGCATTTTTTTTTTTATTATTATTATAATTTTTTTTTTAAACCCAGCTTTAAAGTGAGCACAAGGTCTTTAATCTCTATCCCTGAACATTTTCCAAGGACACTAATCAAAGCCACTCTGGTCTTATTTCACCCAAAGGCTTTCATGCAGAGGGGAAAGTCCCATCATTTTCTTATAGAAATCCCCTTCTGCTGCTTAAAGTCGCTTTCTACAGTACGATCGGTTTAGTATGTTTAGTATGATTCTTGTTCTTGGGTGGTACTATAGAAGTAGTAATGTCAGAAGGAACACTTACAGGAGTTACAGTATTTATAGAACAAGTATAAAAACACAAGTATTTATTTAACGAATGTTTTTTTTTTTTTTTTTTTTTTGAGTGTTGAACGCACGATCAATGTCGACGGAATGATTAGACTCAAACTGCGCACATTAAGCCAGGACCTGGGAGCAGATAACCTTTTAAAACAGCATGTAAATGAGCTTTTCTTCTCCAACCTTATCACACATCCTCCTAATCATGCCATGTGCATGTGGCTGGGAAGCCACGGCTTTGGCGGAAAGGTGTGATTTGCCTGGCTGCGCTCCCGACTCGCTCGCTTTACCTCCCTCCCTTCCTCCATCACCCCCTCCCTCTCTCTCTCTCTCGCTCTCTCTCTCTCTCACACGCTCGCTCATCACTGGAGAGTGTAAAAAGAAGTACCCTTAGTCTTGCCACTTTACGCTGCCACATTCCAGCCTGTGACACAGTCCTTGTCTGCATTTGAGGCAATTGAGCTACATTTTTTTTCCCCCCGTACCGTGTGATAACAAATAGGCACTGGGCTACATCTTCACTTCGCTGGCCAAACATGGCCATTAAATCCTGGGGTGAGCATGTGAATGTGTGTGAGAAGGCAAGAAATGATTAGGACCCACTTACAGTGAGCTATTTATGGACCGATCAGGGATTTACTGACAACTTGTCGAGTATAGCTGGTGTTGGTCGTTCAGTTCGTTTCACTTTATTATTTTTAAAATCATGTTTATTGATATTATGACTAATGATTAATTTCATAAGGGAACATTAACAAATAATAAAACAGTAATAATGTTTATAAGGAGTGACATTAAAAGTGAATTAAAACAGTATTAGTGAAGGAAAAAAAAACAACAACAAAAAAAAACACGCCCCAATTTTCTACAATGAATGAATATAACCTTTAAAGAGTTTAATTGCCCCCGCGGTCCGGCCGATATCATCCGCACTTTCTAACGACGCGCGCGCGAGGCGTCAAAGTGCTGCGAGAGGGAGCGCTCTGTGCTCTCGGAGCTGATAGGGAACCCACACGGCGCCTCCAAGTGAGGAGTTAAATGTTTTGAAGGTCGCAGTTTCTCTCATTGATCTTGCAATGTTTGTTAATTACATTGTCACTGATGTTGTGAGAGATAATTAAGCCACTATGTTTATATGCATAATTATGTGCGCTCTGCATCAGCCTTTGAAAGACAGCAGCGAGGAAAGGGAAGAGGGGGGAGAAAAATATTTTAATTGTGAACCGCGCGGTAACACGGCAATATAGATGCCCTAGTTACAATTAACAAAAGAGGAGGAGGAGGAGGAGGGAGAAGTGTAGGAGGGGGGGGGACGGAGGAGGAGGAAGAAAAACAAGTTTAAAAAAAAGAAAAGAAAGAAAGAAAAAAAAGTGTGCTTGATGTAGCCTCGATGTGAGATGCATCGTAAACCGCTGCAAAACGAAAGGTGTAGCATATTCCGTGTGACATACGGTATTTATTTACAGCCGGATCTTTTTTTTTTTGTTTGTTTTTTTTAAAATAGAACTTATTAAAACCACAAGCGTTTACCGAGAAGATCTTCACTAAGAAGAGACCACTTTTCTACGCATGTTACAGATACACGCTTGGAAAATCGAGCATCCAGAGGAACAAGATGAAATGGAAAATACGTGAAGCAAAAAAGAAAGTACCAGACCAAGCGGATTTTTTACTGCTGTTTTGAAAAAAAAAGAAAAAAAAAAAAAGGGGCAGCAGCACCTTATCTGCGTTTATTATCTACTTGAGTGTGAGTGGTATTGCGCTTCGAGCACTACTGTACCTCGCAGATCGCAGATAAGTCTGTGGCTGGTCTCAAAGTTCAACCTGTTGTTAAGCAGTAAATATTTGTTTTTTTCGCTGTTTTCTGGTGCTATTGCCACTTTACGGGACAAACCAACAAGTTTGCCATCTAATCTGACTGATAGTCATCCCTGATAGCAAGAAGAGAAAGCATAAGCTTGGAATGGATTTTTTTCTTTTTTTTTTCCCCAGAGGTCAAAAAGCAAAATACCTGGATGGTACACAAGTGTAATTAGCGTGTTTTTGCAAGTAAGGTGCTCATAAAAATATGAGCTCTCCCTGATCTTTTATCCCCCAGCATGCACCAGTACCGTAGCTGCCTTTTATTTATTAGGTCATACTGTATGCGAGACGAATTGGGTGGTGTAACGACTGGCTGAAGAAGCTTGGCTACTTTGGGGGCGCTGACACTGTAGGTATTTGGTAGGTAGTAAAATAAAACTCTCAAAATATAATCCTGGGTGTAATATTATATTTAATCTGCCCTGCCAACACTGCTGGCTGTCTGCCGCTACAGTACGTGGATAACGCAGTTTTCTTCGTGTCCAAATACTCGGTTATTGTTGCAGGAAATCACTTAAGTTCCTGTCTTCCTAGTTCCACCTGTCACAATAGCGTCACTGGATATACGTGTAGTAACTCTAGATAGTGCTTCCAGATAAAAATCGTTTAAGCCTGTAGGAATAAAGCTCCATTTCCTGTCTCAAGCTCGAGTTCTTGCGCGTCTCGAGGTAAGATAAAACTAAATTAAGATATGAAGGAGGAGACGTGCACTTAGTGCTGGATTCGTACCTGGAGAAGAGAAGGAAGCTTGGCAGTTGGGGGTCTCGCTGGACGGCGGGTAGCTCGTCTCTTTCTGAGGACTATCCGAGTCCCTGTCGTCGTGGTAACTGCCCTCGTGGGACATGGGCATCGCGTCGGCTTCGTCCCCGTTGTCTTCATCGTCGCTGCAGCCTTTGGGCTGTACCATGTATACCCCCTCTGGAGGCCTGTCTTCCCCGCCGTTGGCTTTAGATCCCTTCGGCTCATCGTCGTCTAAGGACGCGGGGTCGTCGGCGTACTCGCCGTTCACCCACTTCTCGATGGCCTCGCGCCGTTTCTGGTCTTCTTCCAGGCTCTGGCCCAGCGTCAGGCCTTCGGAGAAATCGCTATCGGGTCTGTCGCCCTCGTCGTAGTGCGAGCTGCCCCGCTCGCTGTTGTCCGCCAGGCTCTGGTCACCCTCGGCGTTCTGGGAGCCGTCATCGTACACCACCTGCCGGCTCAGCTTGGCACAGATAGCGTTGAGTTTTAGGCCACCTTTTCTTTTGGCGGCCATTGTGGATTTTCCTGAGGTCTTTTCAGTGCATAAACCCCTTTCAGCTGCAAATATGAAAAAAACACAAAAAGGGGGAAGAAAAAAGCAATTTAGACAAGAATCGTTGATAACTAAAGCAATATTTAAAGTATTCCATGACTATGACCCTTTTCCTCAGATACAATTATAGTGCTCCAGATGAGGGCTAACAAAGCATTTCAGAAGAGCGACGCTGTTTCTCCACAGCACTTACGCACCGTATAACAAAGGCTTTCACAGGAAATAATGAAGTAGTCTGAGTAAAAGGCTCAATGTTGTTCTGCTTCCATGTTTTTCTTAAAATAGTCAAGTCAATTTGGCAATTCAAGGATAAAAAGGAAATAGAGCTAAGTCACATTCATGTACTGTGAGTACCGAGACAGAACGAGAGAGAAGATGAGAGGACGGACTTCATCTTTTTTTTATTTCATTTTCTTCCGTCACTGAGAACCTAGAAGCGAAAAAGACGACTAGATCACAATCAGACCCCCAACGGCGCACTGAGCAGCCACTGCATCGAGATTTAATCCTCGACATGACAGCGGAATAAAAACAGCCTGACACTGTAGACTCTCTTTACCTAAAGAGGCCCAAGCTCCTGCCAGTAGGAGCTCTGTTCAGCCTTAACTCTGACAGCGGGGGGACATGACGGCTCTCCGCAGAAAGCTCTAGGAGGCACGGGAAAATGGCATAAAAGCGAAAGAGTTTCAGCTTCCAGCCAGCAGCTGTTAGCGTTAAGCCTTTAACCCGGCATCACCTTCCTGTTCCGCAGTTACGATCGCGCTCGTGTCCACGGTTTGCTATTTTCGATGCTCGAACACACCTGACTCAACTCGCTAGAAGATTATGTGACTTAGCAGGTGTTCTAGAGCATGGGGAATGACCAAACGACGGCGGAATTTTAGATCTTATCTAGCACTGAGGTCAAAAAAAGAGAGAGCAATGACAAAGCAATCGGGTGTAGAGGAATTTTTTTATTTTTTTTTAAACCTCAGGTAGATAGCATGGCTTGTTTTCCTCTCTGACATTAATAAACTTCTAAGAAATGCCTCCAATACCAGTTCACGTTACTATCTTACCTTTACAGAAGCAAACATCTTGCAATCTGGAAATCCCCCCCCCCTCCACACACACACACACACACACACACACACACACACACACTGTATGAAGCAGCTAAGTGGATTGCCTTACCAATTAACCAGATCTAATGACGATAATCGCGACTGTTTTGCACGGTAGACGTTTTGGGTCATTTTTTTTTTCTTTTGAAAGCTCTTCAAAAAAAAAAAAAAAAAAAAACCTCAAGAGTCTCATATATAGTACAGAACGGCTATAAAGCAGACTTACAAAAATTGTTCCACTGTGGAAGTTCCACAGGATGGTGTGGTATAAAAATGTCATGTTGGTGGTCTTTTAGAGATCAAAACATTTATCTTAGATTGAGACACAAACACACACACACACACAGATAGACCCACACTTCCTGTGTGTGTGTGTGTGTGTGTGTGTGTGTGCGCCCTATTGACTAGAGAAGGCAGAGTGTGCTAATGTTATGTCTTTTTTTTTTTTTTTACTTTTTCAGAGAATTTCTGCTTTTTTGAGACGTTGCGTCCTCATCTCACGTGCGGCGCGTCAATGGACCAAAAAGATATAAATGAAATCGTCTCTTGTAAATGCTTTCCTGTATCTGCGGAGGCTTCTTGTTTTAGATTCGTCCTATGCCATACTGAAGCTCGTTTTTAGTTTTCCGTTTTCGACGTGTACTTTTAAGGTGATCTTTTCCTCCACGGCTGGCGTTATAAAAGACACAGTGGACCGCGGTGCACGTTTATTCGGCGCACACAGCCAGAGTTGCTTATTTCTGACCTGTTCTCATAAACTCATCCATACAACACAGGGGACATACCATTCTTGTGCAAACACATGCGCCAGATGACCTAATCAGGATTTCCCACTCAGTCATTCCATTACAACACTATTACTCCATATTGTCTCTTCACCTTTGCTTTTTTTTATTTCGTTGTTGTTTGTATAGTTTTGTTGTTTTTTTTCGAGTGTCAGATGCACGCAGCTGAAGGTTACACCGTCCTGTCAGACAGCGTCCCAGGGACCCGGTGGCCTCGGCACATGCTTTCTCAGTTACTGTGTTTGTGCACAGCCCTTCCTCTTTGAAACAATAAGCTGTGGAATTAAGCATTGAGCATCGTCCTGCACTTCTCCATACCTCTCTCTCACACACACACACATACGCACACACACGCTGGAATCTAAACAGTGCTGAAAGGCAGGCTTTAACTTTGAGACAATTGCAGGGCCGGGGTGAAGGGTTCACGCTGTAGAGGGCAGCAATTTAGGACCAAAAAAAAAAAAAAATCAGCTGGAAAAACTATTAGGAAGTGGAAGACATAAATTCTAAAAGTATTTTTTCAGAACACCTCCAAAGGGAAGATTGAGGTCATTTGGGCGTAACAGTACGGGTCATTTTTCTGGTTACTCTGCCACTATTTCATGATTTAAGTACAGATTTCCTGAACAGCACAATCTCGCTTCACCTTGTAGGAAGTGCTTTCTTTCCATCATCCACAATTTTTTTATTACTATTATTTTTTTTTTACAATTAATTTTAAAGATCGTGTCCTAATCTAATCTGTACTACAGAGTTATACACTCACTGTACCTGATCATTTGTTTAACTTTCTAATCAGTAAAACGTATAGGAGCAGCCCAATGCATAAAATAATCTACATGCAGCTCGGAGGGGTCAGGGGTCACCCGTGTGTGACCTGTGTCTGGAAAATGAGGCCAACAAGCAGGTTTCCGTAACTCAAATGTCTGCTCTTTGCATCGTCGTGAGTGGAAAAGCATATCAACCTGCGTAATATGTCAAACCTTGAGTCAGATGCACTCTTGTCTTCTGAGAACAGGAAACTCTGGACTGAATTTAGCGCTGCTCAATCACGCGCTTCTGCCAAAAGAGCTGCAACTCTTTGGATGCTTTTTGTTTTTTGCACCATTTTTTATAAACTCTAAAGAACGTTGTGCATGAAAATCCAATGAGATTTCCAATGTAATACTCTGGTGGCAATAAAGATGCACCAAATATAATAATTGGATGTCTGATCGAATAACTTGATCACTGTACAAGTGGCCAGATGTTGCTAATAAACTGAACAGTGGGGCGGCACGGTGGCTTAGTGGTTAGCACTGTCGCCTTGCACCTCCAGGGTCCGGGTTCGATTCCCCCCTCTGGGTCTGTGTGCATGGAGTTTGCATGTTCTCCCTTTGCTTGGTGGGTTTCCTCCAGGTAATCTGGTTTCCCCCTACAGTCCAAAGACATGCCTATTAGGATAGTCAGTGGTCCCAAATTGGCCGCATGTGTAAATATACTGTAGGAATAAATACAATGGCCTCCACTGTCCCTCCACTGTCCAATTCCTAGATGGATGGACTGATATAAAGACTAGGGTTGTGTCATAAGCTGTGGTTGAAACAGCAATAAAAGAATGATAGCGGACAAAAGTAGCCAGCGGTTTCGAGTACACGCCATCCATGACGAGCTGCCACTGCTTTTGCCGACACTGCCGATTGCTATGGCAACCGCGCTGTTTACCTTCAGTCGCTTGTGTGAACGCGATAAAATCAGCGGGGACGGAGATGAAAGCACAGGCACTCACACGGGAGGCTTTCCAGCTCTCACGGGGCCGTTGCTCGTGCTCACAAAAATAGGTGTAACAAGCAGCAAAGCCCTATTAATTCCAGACTCCGAGCTGCTTTTCTAAGCGCAAGCGAAATGACAGGGATTCAGCCGGGTCTCGGGGGTGCTCGGAGACGCTCGTCCACCTCGACTTCATAAACGAAGCAGCAGGGATCATCATAACTAAACCAAACTTGTTTTTCTTAAGTGGATATGTTTATTGTAACGCTGACAAGATTTTCGTGGAAAGACTGCAGAGCTGGAAGGCGGGTAATCCCGTTACTGTATAAGGAGAAAACCTTTGCGGGGAGAGAGAGAAAAAAAATATGCTCGAACTATTTTAAACAATTTCGACAATACGAGCGAGAGAGGTCTTCCGTTTTATCTGCACAGGCCATGATGTACATCAAAGGCCTTATACATCCTGCTTCTTGTCAGAACGGAGCTAGTTTTGTGCTGCAAATGCTAAATAAAATGGCTGAAATAAAAACCTTCTTTAAATACAAAAAATAATAAAAAAAGATCGAAAAAGAAAGCTCTCTCTCTCAAAAGAAAGTCAGTCTGTCACGGCTCTCCAGACTCTCCACGTCTTCTTGTTTAATGCGGAGCTTCTGTTTATGTGCCAGAATGATATCATGCCCAATCAAGTGGTGTTTCAAATCCTAATAATGCTGTTGGAAGTGCATTATTTGTGTGAACGTGTGCAGACTGTAATCAGCCTGCCAGAGTGGGGAAGTGGCTGTTAATGACTGCTTAGATTGGCATGTCCTGTCCTCTCCTTCTCTCTCTCTCTCTCTCGTTGTCTCGTTCTCTGAGAGACGCAGCATACACAGAAATTGTAAGAGATGGCATACGTGTTCATCGCCTGGCATCTTTAAAACCGAACCACTCCTGTTTCCCAACATAGACCTGCTATGCAACATAGGACGTATGTTCCTACTGTATGCGTTCAGCTTAACTTAGAGACTTGTGGCATCTGTCTATAAATCTATAACCTGATCCCCGGTCCGGCCTTGCAGTCATGCAGGGTGTTAGTGGTGTAATGTGGGGAATTCAATCGCCGTTTCAGCATAGCTTGACTGACAAGGACAAAACCCCCATCATATGGTGAGTTAATTAATATAAAATAGGCATGGGAGATGCCAGGATTGTAAGAGATTATTTTTCATTATTTAGCATGCGTCATAGTTTCGTCCCTTCTTCTCCATCCTTATAATAAAAAAATAATAATAAAAAAAAATTAGAACCTGCTTGGTAAATTAGTCAGGATGTGGACATGTGCTTGTTGGGTCTCTATTTCTCATGGAAGTGTACTGTACATTCAAAGCTCAATGTATATGTGTGTGTGTGTGTGTGTGTGTGTGTGTGTGTCTGAAAAGTACTGAGCTCCTACACCTGAAATACAAATAAAACAGCACTATTCTGTTTTTATTTTACGAATTTACAGCTCGCCGGATGTGAGTGTGTGTGTGTGTGTGTGTGTGTGTTTCCACGCTCCCCTGAGGGTGTGAACGTGGGCTCAGGGAAGCCAAGCGGAAAGCCACTGATGGACCAATCCTCCAGTCCCCGGCATCTGGCCCCCTCTTTCACTTTTATTACACAAGAATAACAATAAGCAGGTCCGCGACCCCGTGTCCAGATTTGCCGTAATTTTTTCCAACAGTCTGTGCTGATGCTCCAAATTTCCATTTTCTGCATGCATATTTAATTGAGTTTTGTCCCAGTGGTGCGGAAATGATTTGTTTTTTGCTCTCTGTTCACTTGACTCCTCTTCGGAGTTGGTAACCCTGATTAAGACGTTCGCGTTAATTTCCCAGTGCACACCTTTTTTTTTTTCCGTGCATTAATGGTTCTGATCGTCTAATTAAAACTTCTCAGCTTCACCGCTGATCACCGCTCGTTGTGCTTCTGACCTGAAGTTTTAATTGCCGCGTCAGAGGCGATAATAATAATTTCTGGGTTCTGATGATTAAAAACAATGCCATTGCCGACTGCGTTTTAAAGGCATAGGAGTCGGGGAAAGAGGGCGTCGCTGGGGTTACTGAGCGAGGTGGGAACGTTCTTATGGGGTGAAGACGGGGACGTTTCCCAGAAAGAAAAGACAGATGGATTTCTTGTTTCTTAGCAGGTTTATGAGGAAAAACAGGCTCGTCATGTCTTACTTTTACTTTTATTCTTTTGTGTGTGTTTTTTTTTTATATATATACGAAAAGAAGAACAAAAGACGTTCACTTAACAGAAAGAGACACGCACGTGTTTGTTGTACTAACCTCGTGAGGACCTTTTACTGGCGATTGTTCATGAATGTATTTATGTGAAGCAGCCTACACCCTGGATCTAATGCTAGCCTTATCCTCGATAACGAACACTAATAATTAAAAGCTTCAAAAACTAAAAAGGATAGATGTATACAAATACAAGATGTATACAAATACATTTATATACTGTATATATAAACTAGGTTGGTCAAAAGTATTAGGACAAAAGTCGAATTTAAAGGTTTTACTGATATTCTTAAACTTTTAAAATAATGACAATCTTTCAAGCAATGAAATACCTGAACAATATATATTCAATTTGAAGTCCTTTATTCTTTAAAACCCGCCTGATCCGGATGAACCAAAAAGTACGTCTGCAGTACTCTGGTGTCACTCGCCCAATCCATGCCTGCTTGACTGCTTCCTGAAGTTCACAATTCACTGGGGAATTCCTTGTTTTAGCCATTTTTCGTTCTAGAAAGTAAAAGTCCTGCCACATATTTGTTCCATTCATTGACTAAACCCGATGATTCTAATTAGCAGTTAACTCTTCAGCCTTGTAGGCTCGAACTAATTAGTGACATCACATGTTTTGTGCACACAACTATAATACATGGCATTTTTTGTCACAATACTTTTGGCCACGTACTGTATATATAAAAATAAAATAAAAAAGGAAAAAGAAAAAAAACATTAACTTTCGGATTTTTTCCCCCGGAGCTACTGCTTTACACTTCACAAAATAGTATGTAATAGTGCTGGAAATTTAAGTAAGCTATTAGCACCGAGGGGCTTACGGGCCAAATAAAATATGAGGTGACGCTATAATGGAATGCCAAAGCGTGCGGTATTTCATGCACGCCCACTTCATTTCCCTTGTCCTCTTTTATCTGATGGATTCTAATACATTTTTTTGATTCCGCTGCAGGAATCAATCCCCAGCGTGAGGACCCACATCGAGACGAAACAATTACGCTCAACATACAAAACGCAGCGAAAAAACAAACTCGACGAAATGTTTCACGTCCCGAATTGTGAGGACATAGAGTAAAAAAAAAACACGCACAAAAAAAAAAGAAGCCGGACGCATAGGCAGACACAAATCTGTTTTATTATTAATCAGCTGATGCTTGTAGTGTGTTTTTGCTATCAATAAAGCACTTATTGCTTTTAGTCTTGGATGTGACCTTGTGCGCTGCATGCTGTCTTTGAGCCAACCTTCAAGGACCTGCTCTGACTTTTCTGCGAACCCCTCACCAACCCACCCAACCCCTCCTCCTCCTCCTCCTCCTCCTCCTCCCAATCCTCCTGGAGACAGCAGCCAAGTACAATACTCCAGCCAGGGACCGCCACGACTAGCACAAACAAACAAGTCCTGAAAAAACAAAGGCACACACGGACACACACCATGCACCACAATGGACACGAAATGCCACTGTATATTTTTAAATGCAAAGCGGAAAAGGAAATATGCTGTAAGGAGTGTAATTAGGCCGCAAACACACGATTGTGAAGGAGGAAAAAAAAATCTAATGAGAAAAGGAAGAGAGGTCAAAACTTCAACGTTGGAAAAGATGAACTTTGTTAGCGACCCTGAGACTCTCTAATTAAACTTGTTGCACAATTAAATAATGAAGGTACGAGAACTGAACAGGAAGGCCAAGCGTTAGCCGGGAAAATACTTATTGAATTACTGAATCTCACAAAGTTGAACGAGCATGTACTGTACCCCTAGCACCAGTCCTTATTTCGTTTCTTTATTTCTTCTATCCGTTCGTACCTGACCGGAAAAAAAAAAAAACCTATAGCATTTCTTCTGTGCAAAAGCAGTGCTTCAGATGGAGCCAGATTGAGCACGACCCTGGCGATGGAGGTTAATTAGCCACGTTGGCAGCTCAGGGCTTGGTGGCAAGACCTCTGTGAGGAGCTGGCAGCAGGTTTGGCAGCAGGTTTGGCAGCAGGGCATGGCGGAGGCACTGCACAGAACCTAACGACACCTCTCGAGGGTCCTCAAGCTGATATCCTTAAAGATTAACTGCTCGAGTTGGTCGTATCTCCACCACGAGGACCCGACGCGAAGGAGAAAAGAGAGCAAGAGGTGATAAAGGGAGGAGGGACGCCGGAGAGGTCGGCCGCTGCTCGGTGTCGGAGTATGTCACTCAGAGTCATTATCTGCTAGGATATATTTCATTTAGCAGTTTCCGGGGCCACACTGCTGAGCAAGCCAAGGCACCATTAGGGCCTGTCCTCCAGGGGGAACACAGCACAAGCTGCTCGATTAGTTATCAATTAGGAGTGCAGAAACCTCCACCTGCCACGTGTAGAGTCAGAGAGAGAGAGAGAGAGATGGAGACAGGAAGAACAAGAAAGCAAACCAAGGCCATCTTGTATATATAAAAAAAAAAGAAAAGGAAAATACACCTTAATCATTCTCTCTCTGGTGAACCACCATCATCCAAATGGATATGGACCTAAAACCGTGTTTAGGCTGTTTAACTACGACGCCACAATCACCACAATGAATTGTGGCTTTTCTTAAACAAGCGCCTCAACTTTTTAACAGCGTATATTCAAAATGAAATAAGGCAAGGCAACAAAGCTTTTAGCGAGATGCAGCTTGACAGGCAGCACGTCCCTTAAGAAAGAAGTGGGGGAAAATTAAACAGGGGTGGCTTTTCCTCGGAAATGTTTCCAGCTCACATGGAAAGCTTAATTGATTTCCAAGGTTACCTCTTAAAATTTGTTTTGCGGCTCCCTGCGCTCACGCGCCTTCTGTGTTTTTAAAGCAATTTCCTTAAATTCTGGGCCATGCGTTTTTCTGCATGAGATGAGAGGAGGAGGTGACTTTTAAGCAAAAGCAAAAAAAAAAAAAAATGCATTTCCAGACAGGAAGCCTCGCTGACAACTTCGATCCCCGGCCACCATTAAAACATTTGCTGTGCTTCACAGACTTTGCAGTTCTTTTTTTTTTTCCTTCCCCCTTTTCCTCTCTCTCTCTCTTTCTTATTTAATGCAGGCAGGAATGAGTTACAGGTGTCCTCTAAACGTCTGCTGCATCAGGTAGATGGAGAAGGAATTTCAAAGTGTGCTGTGTCCTTCTTCTTAGAAATGAGGCAGCACGGTTAGGCTTTTCCAGCCGAGCCAAAACCGGTCTGCGTCAACCGGTGCCGATTCCTTTTTCTGCAGTTTTTCACTCTTTGATTAATTTTTTGCAATTATTATTATTGCTATGATCATTTTGCCTAATTATTATTATTAGTATTATTATTATTATATGTCTCAACCATAATAGGTGACACTTTTGACTTTGTCAGACTGGTTCCCACATAAAAAGCTGGGTTTTTTTTCTTTTAAAGAAATACTGACTTTTATTTTTTTTTTAAAAGAAGAAAAAATGCAAAAGATTAAAAAGTGAATAAAAACCCTATAGAGCTAAAATTATACGATGTCATAGGAAGGGTCCTCAGAAGTCTAGTAAGACATACGTGTGTGTATGTGTGTTTTGGCGCGCATGTGTGTTCGTGCATGGTCCCTAGGCTGTAGGTCATGCCTAATGCAAGTTGCTTTATTTGTCTACAATGACAGTTTATTCATCTGCATGCACAATATATATATATATATATATATATATATATATATATATCCAGATTCATCATATATAATATAAGGGAAAACAATAATAAAAAAAACTTCACATTTTCATCGTCTCATGAATTCAAACAGGTATCTAAGTTTTGTTTTGTTTTTTTGTAAAAAAAAAAAAAAAAATGCAACTAAAAAAAAAGGCTCGAGGAGGTAGAGTGCTGCTTTACAGAAACTGTGTGCTATTTTGGTCAGAACACACATAAAGGAAGTGTTGCTGGCTGACTCAAACAAAGAATTTGCTTTTGATAAAACCACAACAGCTTCTTGTATATTCTACACTAAAACATTTCGGTTTCCTGATTTTATTTATGCAGTATAGCCTCCTGCAAACTCGAGCAACCCAACAAGTAAACAGCACAACAAGCGTTTTTTTTTTCTCTTTTTTTTTTTTTCTTTCTTCGCTTCTCTCCACAAATGCAGTGCAGAAATGTGCAGATAAAAAAGTGGTGCTGACAAAAACAGCAGGAAGAACAAAAATCATTAAACACTCTTTTTTTTTTTTTTGCAATGACCTAAATGTCATGAATGCACTGAAGCTTATGATGAGCTTCAGACAAAGTGCAGGTTGCAATTTTGCCTTTCGTCGGCATTAGGGTTTGCCTTATTATTATTTTAAAGTGAAAACGGATACTCCGCTCAAGTGCAAATTTGATGAATTACTGTAGCAGATTGCTGTTATTAATTATTAAAACCTATTTTATAAATATTCAAGGCTGTCACGCATCTAATAATCAAGGCTTTGGAGAAGGTTACTTCCAGCACGTGTCAGAAATATCACTTTTAATCAAGGCTGTGTCGGGGTGTGCATCCGAACTCTTAAAATTATTATTATTATTTTTTTTAATTCACCGGGTGAAACTCTTTCAGTGACCACCTCTTCGCTGCGCTCGTCCTAAAACAGTGTGTGTGTGTGTGTGTGTGTGTGTGTTGTACTGTACTTCAGGGTGGAATAATGCATTGATGCTGCTCTACCTTCTGGACACACGCAGTCCCAGTGCTAGTGCAGCCATATGGTGCGATGCATATTCATACGGCTGGGGTCTGCGCCGCTGCAATGCTTAAGCGCCTCTCCGCCAACTTCAAATAGGATGAGAAGAAAAAGTTGTCTCCCCCCTCTGCCATCTTTCCCTTTATTCTTTCTATTTCCTTTTTCTTTTGTCTTTGAGATGAGGATAGATGCTGAAGGCTGGTCCCAATGTGGGTGTGTGTGTGTGTGTGCACGCATGTGTATATATGTGTGTGTGGAGCGGGTGTCAGGCTGTGGGTAAACTGCGCTGTCAGGTGGGCTTGCCGCTCTCTCCCCAGCAGGGTAAATTTCAGCCAAGAGCGATGGGGAGATTAACACTGTCAGAACTGCAACACTAACCCTTCATTATCAGAGCACCAGGGCCTGAAGCTCACACACACACACACACGCTCACATAAACACACTGGCCTGGGCACAGAGCTAGTAATTACCAAAGCAACCGCTCAGTGTGTGTTTCTCTCTTTTCTACCTCAACAGTTTTTCCACCTTCTTAAACGTCTGTCATCCTCCCTCGTCTTCTCTATCCACACCTTCTATTTTCCACCCGTTCTCCCGCCCTCTCTTTCCGCCACGTGTTCCCCTCTCTCTCTCGCTCCTCGGCCGTATCCGATGCCGAAGCACGGTGCCAGGCTTTTGCCAGGTGGCGTGACACACTTGTCAGCGAGCCAGGCGCGGTGGCAGCATGTGTGCGCTGTATTAAGTGCTGCTTTATCAAATTAGTTTGGTATCCAGCTGATGCGTAATAAAGGTACAGCGAAGCCCCCGCTGCTTCTCAGACATCAATCCACAACGTGAGAGCCAAACCTGGGGACTGGCACCAGCCTGGGTACCGGCCTGGAAATGCGCCACACCTTTTCCCACTGATCAGCTTATGGCACACCAATAACTCTGAGCATGTGTGTGTGAGAGAGAGAGAGAGAGAGAGAGAGACTGAGCAAACGATACGGCGGCAGCTGCTCTAACAGGTAGCGAAAGATGAAAAGCTCCGCGCGGCAGCGCCGTTTTATCAGACAGCGCGAGAAGCGCTTTTGTTTTCACGCAGGGGCCTTATGCGAGGTGATGGACTGCTGCTGCACATTTTCAGCAATGCCATCTTCTCAAAAGATGTCTTCGGTATTGCTCTCTCATGGGGAGGAGGGAGAGATCAAACAGAGGAGAAGGAGAGGGGAAAAAAACGGACTATTTGAATAATGCAAGTTGCAAAAAGGCGGACCTCGGGACTGTGTGGAACATTAGAAGGTTAAAAAAAAAGTAAGGAGAACGGGAGGTACTACAGTGTAAATCATAACTAATCAGAGGTCCTGAGAGAGCATCTTTATTTTCACGCAGATTAGAAATGAGTACATCAGGGCGTTTTTTTTCACATGAACAACAGAGTCAATTTTTATAGTTCTGTGATTATTAAAGTATCCTAGAAATAAAAACGAACAATAAAATAAGATCCAATTATTTGCCACATGTTACCTTAGTGAAATGGTTTTCACTATGAAGTCAGAAGGTCAGAGCCAGGCTACAGCTCCCATGGGGGCAGACAGGGTTAAGGCCCTTGCTCAAGGGCTCAGCAGTGGCAAATTGACTGTGCTGGGGCTCAAACCCACAACCTTCCGATCAGTAATCCAGAACCTTAACCATTTGAGCCACCACTGCCCCTAAAAAAAAAAAAAAAAAAAAAAAAAAGCCGAATCATCTCTAGCGTGGCCGATTCCTGTCATCACACTTGGCGAGATTTTTTTATAACAATTGATTTAGAAAGTGCTACACTGAGTTCAGTTTGCGATGCCACAAAGAAAAAGTCAACACCATGAATCTATCATGCTTCATATGCAAATGAATAGAGGATGATGTCATACTAGGAAACTCGGCGCAAGCAAACACAATTATAAGCGAATAAGCTCATTTTTCTTTGCTTTAGTTTTTTGACAGATGAATGTGACTCTGCTGTTAACTTTTCCTAAAGGATGTGGAGTTTTGAAAAGGTATCCTTGTTCAGGCACAGGACGGTGTTCAGGAAGGAGGGACGGCTTTGTGGTTTCTTGGAAACATGACAAGCTGAAATGATTTGTCGAAATTAATTTCAAGAATGAGAGAAAGAAAGGACAGTGAGGGGAATGCACATTTATTGCTGCTATGATGTAAATAATGATACGAGAGGAAAAAAAAAAAATGTCATTCTTGAATTGTTAAGGATGGCGAATTACAATCGTATAAAAGAATTAGAACTTAAGGCCATTTCACAAAAATGACCAAAAGAAAAAGGCTTATTCCTCCCTCTCACATTGGTTTAGTTTTTTTCATGAGCACTAAAGTCAAGTTATCTGGATATTGTTTAATTAAAAAAAAAAAATTAAAAAAAAAAGTGTGTTCAAGTCAAACCAGGACTTTTGAACAGAAACAGTTTGAACAGAAAAAAAAAACGTCCTTTATTTCTCTATATAATCCCCTGCTACACTAAAGCACTTTCCCGGTGTGTCACTAGTGCTTAGATACAATCAAAGTACTAAGTTCATGTTCATTCCTGCTTCATGTCTGAAACGCTGGCCTCCCAGGAACTCCTTCAATGGACCAAACATGTGGAAATGCCCTGGAGCATGAAGAGGTCAGGACTTCTGCAAATGTAAATTTTTTTACGCCTTCATTCACGAGAAATTTCAACAAACGTCCTACAGTAGTTTGCCTCGAACGCATGCAGGTATTTACCTTTCTAAACCATGGCAAGGAGAAAGTTAGCGGCTGTTCACTTCGTGAGATAACTTAATCAAGCTTTGCATACTTGGTTTGTTGTTGCTGACCTCATTCTCTCTTCATTTGCATACGAATCCTGATAGGTCCATGCTGTTTGGGTTTTTATGACATCACAACCTGGACACTTTTTTCAAATCATTTTTCACTTTGAATCGGAAAGTCATTTAAAAGGTACAGTGTTATTATATGTACTTGTCCGTTTCCAAAAATGATTTTGAGTACTTTAATAATCAGAGCGAAAAAGTTCGAACCATAAAAATGATTATTTTTTAAAATCTTTTCATTAGAGTTTGAAATGTGAAAGGAAAAGTATCGGTTGTACTCATTTCAATTCTGCGTGACAGAAAAGACGCACTCTCGGGGCCTCTGATTAGTTATGATCTACACTGTACTACATTCTGTTCTCCTTTTTTTAAAAAAAACGAGACGGTTTTAAAATGAGCACGTCAGGTGAACTTTGGGCTAAAAATGACTGAGCCTCGCCACAAGGCTCTGCGTGGGCGTCTTCTAGCCACAAGTATAGTGTCACTAATGATGTGGTAGGAAAAGCCTGGACTTCAACAGGTGCCACCAGCTACAGCACATGTTCATTAAACAATAGCAGCTTCGCTGTCAACAAGCCTAGTCTTCAATTTAACACAAGAAAAAAAGAAACCGTGCAAATTCATGTTCTTGTGCTCAGACGAGTTATAGAGGAAGAGGTTTGAGTGCGGCTGCGACAGTAATCTGAAGGGTTTCAGCGAGCAAGAAACAAAGCCAAACAAAGCTCTCTCTGCAATATGAGTTTGGTTAGCCTGAGAGTTAGAGCATGAGTTATGGCTCCTGGGCTGCTGGGGAAGCTTGTATTTATGGGGGTACTGAGTGAGTGTTAAATCCCTGCTAAGAAATAAAGTCGTCCCTGAGCGAACTGGGGGAAACATTTCACTCAGTCTAAAAGGTGGTTCGGAAAAAAAAAAAAAAAAAGAAAAAAATACGAGGGGGGGGCGGAGGAGGTGGGGGGGGCATTCCTCTTCTGCAGGGAAGTGCTATTCCTTATTCTGTACCGCGAGGAAAATATATATGGATAGATAGAGATGGAGGGATATCAGATTGGAGTCGCATGAATCTTTAAAGTGGATGCGAATGCTGCTCACGGGGATGAAATGAAGACCGATTCGTTTAAAGTGGCACCGTTTCTGAGTATGTCTGTCAAACCTATGCAGACCTGTTTGAGCGTGGTTTCAGGAAAAAGAAAAAAAAAAAAATCACTAACCCAATACCTGAAACTGCGCCAGTAACTTGCAATCGAATGCAAAACAAATTCTAGGAAAATGCAAAGTGTCTCT
>JAOVVA010000019.1:6382059-6394293 GCA_028565275.1 Leiocassis micropogon
ATATATATTTAGGCACACAAGAATAAGACAAACTAAGCATGTTATCTTAATTTCTACTTTTAAACACAATGTAAGAATAAAATCATATGATTAATATTAAGCACATTATTATTATTACTATTATTATTATTATTATTATTATAGGAGGATTTAAAAGTTCCTGCACTAGACTCGAAGGCATTAAAGCTTCCCGAAAAAAAAAAAAAAAGAAAAAACCATCATGGAAAAACCAGAGGATATAGAAAGCCCTGGAGATCGGTTTCACGTGCGCCGAAATATCCCTAAACGGAGGGACGCGGGGATAAAGAGTGGGATATCACTTGTTCTGTGTGTCCTTACATGTGTCAAAACAAAGCCGGCACAACAGTCTGTTTGTTCAGTCCCCTTGGCAACAAACCCTTAGGCCACGCCGAGCTCTTACACTTCACATACCTGCGTGTGTTAACTCTATCCTTTATCCTGTTCTTCTTATAAAACACATATTTACCATCCAAAATAAAATATGAAATAAACCAATATATACACACACACACACGGGGAGGGAAGTGAGCCAGGTCAGAGAGGAGACGAGCTAAACATGACATGACGTACCTGAGACTAATAAATAAATACATCGAGGCACTTCCAGGTAGAAAATGAAAGCACTGCTGTTCTATATTTCATTTCATTATTATTATTATCATTTTTTTTGTTTGTTTTTTTGTATTTCAGATCAGACACATCGGGGATCTTTTCGAAAAAGACCGAAGGAGGAAAATTCAGAGGTGAGGCAAAGGATCGTATTTAATACCGTAATCAGCCCTCTGATCTGTCATTCTGTTATAAATAAAGGCGCACACACACACACACACACACACACAAGCAAGCAACTTCCCCATTTAAAAAAAACACTGTGTAATACAGGAGCACCTTTCATGTGTAAGCACAACAGACAGTTAGAAGAAGAAGAAAAAGAAAAACAAGTTGAAGAAGAAGAGGAGCACTTACCATATTCAGGAGAGTCGAAGTTAAATCCTCCCAAGCATGTAACTTTTATAATACAACAAACTCTATGTAAAAATCATCAGAGAGGAATCTGGCCTGCGGGAAATTCAGACTAGAATAAGTGGGCAATAAGGAGTCTTTTTTTTTTTTTCTCTCTCTCAATCATGTACTAAACTCCTTGACATGTAATCTGTCAATAGTTTTCAGGCGAGATAATGCCGGCTGCCACGAGTGAAGTTGATTGGCAGCTCGCTCTGGCCCCTCCTCCTTGCGCTTTGATGGGGGGGGGGGTGTAGGTGAGCGAGTACAGAGATGGCCCCCTCGTTCTCTCCCTCTCTCCCTCGCTCTCTAGTATGCTCACACACTTACTCACTCACTCATACACACACACACACACACACACCCCAAGCAGTTGGTGATAGGAAATTACGGAAGAGCAGGAACTGGAGCAGACTTTTTTTTTTTACCTCCTCCCCTCAGTGGGTCGGGCTTTTCTTTCTCCGCGTTCTACAGGCTGTATCACAGTCGAGGGGAAGGGCCGAGTCCAGCCCCATGCAAATGAGGAAATAAGGAGGGAGGGAGCTGCGCAGGGTTTCGAAGAAAAAAAAAAAGAAAAAAAAATTCTGCATGGCTCATTACATATGTTATTTTATATTCCAGCATTTCTGCCACCGAACATATTCATTTATTTTATTATTGTTATTATTATTATTATTATATATATTTTTTATACAATGTATGTGCATGGCATCAGAGTAAAGAAATTAGTATTGTTATTGTTGTTGTTGTTATTATTTTTTGTTATATTCAAGAAAACAGGAAGTTTCTTCTCAGTGACATTTAATAACCGTCAATAAACTTAAACCACAGATGCAAAGTTAAGAAAAAAAAAAAAAAGAAAAGCGACTTAGATATTCAGATTAAAACATAAATTGTGAAAATTTAACAATGTTTCAAATAGATTAAAAAAAAAAAAAAAAAACATTCTGAAATTGCTTTAGCTGAAGATCAGAGCAGGTTGAGTAACCTGATCTGAGAACAGTTGGTTGTAAATTATGAAGACAGACAGGAAAAAAAAAACTATAGTCTAACCATCCCCCGAATGAACACTTGACCGTCCCTCCTTCACTCGTTCCCTCCCTTTCTTTTCCAGTCTTCCCCTCCTCTCTGTCTGTCCCTCTGTCCCTC
Organism: Leiocassis micropogon; assembly: GCA_028565275.1. Classification (NCBI taxonomy): domain Eukaryota; kingdom Metazoa; phylum Chordata; class Actinopteri; order Siluriformes; family Bagridae; genus Leiocassis; species Leiocassis micropogon. The sequence goes on from JAOVVA010000019.1 coordinate 6,384,232, forward strand.
TGATAAGGTATCAGTTTTCATTGTAATTTCAGGTGAAATGATAAACGACGGCCGTTACCAGGTGCCAATGAATACTTTATAAGACAAGGCCCTTATTTGCCTGGCAGTTTCTTCCATCGTGGCATGCAAAGTGCTCACAGAACATTTTTTCACCATATTTTTCCCGATTAGCATAATTCCACAAAGTGAAAAATAAATTCCCGTTTTTTGTTTTTTTTCCCTGGAGCCGGACACGGTGACACGCACTTTGCTGATCATGGGACAGAAGGGAACCAACGGAGGAATAACGCCAGTGCGCGGCAGTCCTGAGTTCTGCCATGGAGATAAAAAAATATACATATTTTAAAAAAAAACCCACAAAAGCACTGAAAAAAATGTCTTGAAAAGAGGAAATGAATATTTTAGGTGATGGCCTATAATTCTGTGAAATGAGTCAATCCTTAATTCCTGTTTGCTAACTGCTGTCTCACATACAGTATGCAGAAAACAGGTTTTGGTTGATTCAGTAATTACGGAGATGACTCAAAATCAAACAATGGTCACATGTTCCCACCTTAAAGCTGTGAGAGCCCACGCCGGTTACACTCTTAAAGTCTTGTGCACTCAACTTTCATACCTTTCAGATTTTGAAATAAAAACCTCTCAATGAATCAGCCAACTTTCTCTCCTTCCGAAAAAATACAAAAATTAAAAAATCCAACTATAAAGAAGAATGTGCAGATCTCTCTTAAATAGTTTTATTGCTTTATATAACACCGGGACGTATGAAATTCCTCTGCCGCCAGATCGACTTGACTGCACCGTGTGGCAAAACACAGGTGGGGGATTATTTTTTTCTTCCTTTCCTCCGCTGCCATCTCTGTTTTCTCGAAGCAGAGCTGAATGCCGTTTGATGCGGCCTATTATGATGGGATGCTCAGGGTGTGGGGCCATGAGGGCATGGGGCCGAGAGGGGTGGGGGCTGTGACATGGCAGGGCCGCATCAGTCAAAGGGACGCAGGGGCCAGACGTTTAGCTGCCCCTGACCGCGCACTCCAGGAGGGGCTGGTCTGATGGCCGCCCGCTCCAAGAGCCTCGCTCCGGCAGGACAAAAGCCCGCGCCCGCTTGAAAGATGTGAATCGAGGAGCTTTTGTGCCCGAGGCCCGGGGCCATGCGGAGTGAGAAATCTGACCTTTGCTGGGAGTTAGATTGTGTTTGAACCCTCTCGCTGTCTCAGCCAGTGGGGCAGCACAGACTGAGTGGGCAACTGAGAGGTGTAGCCAAAAAAGAGCAGGAGGAGGAAAAAAAAAAAAAAAAAGGAAAAGAGACACACAGAGAAGAGTATCATCGTCTTTCTTGAGTGAAAAAAAAGATCGCCTGTTGAGAATTTTTTTTTTTTTCACTACTAAAAATAAAGCTGAACCCCCAACCCCCGTGTTTTCTCAAACACTTTTTTCAAGTCTGGATCGTGAAATTGACAGGAAATTGAATGTGACAACGCTGGAGTGGAGCGCTGGGCTTTGAAAAGAAGCCCGAAGAAAGCGTTTACCCTTGTATTGTTCTAGCAAGTCTGTGATGCTCCGTATATTCCCCCTCACGTCTGATTGGAAAGGCTTATTTATTTATTTATTTATTAATTTCAGGGTGAGCATCCGGCATACTAAACCCGGGAACATATAAAACAGTGGCAGCTGGAACTCATCACCGACTATTTGGCCATCGCTCTGATTGCGCTGGAGTGATCTTAAAAAGCGGAAACGACTTGATCAAATTAGTTCGCCAGTTCCGAGATGCCACTCAAATGAGCGGAGAATCAGCAGCGCTTGTTTGCATAAACTGTACATGCAGCACGTGGAAGTGCGGAGATGCAAACATCGTCCCTGCGCGAGAATATAAACCTGAGCTTCACTTTAAAAACATCACTCACTGTCAAAACCCTTTTTCCCTGACACGGCTTTCATCCCCTGCCTCTAATCATTATGTTTCAGTATCTCTCCCGGATGCAGACGGTCCTAATGCAATCTGCCTAATTTTGGTCCCACGCAATCTGGTTTTAAAAACACAGAGAGAAAGGGCCACATTTCTGAAGGCCTTGACCATAATCACTTTAGACAGATAGCTTCTTCCATCGTAGATGAGCAAATATTTGTAAACCAGCTATCTAATGGAAAATTATAGTGAAATTAGAGCGAAATTCATGACAGAGAAATCTGATTATCTCTAATTTTATTACGCCATCTTAGCCCACACAGCATATTTTTATACAGTTTTTTTTCCATAAATACCTATGCCAGGGTTCCCGGTAATCAAATAAAATTGAAATTCATCTCCCCATTAAATTCAATTAGATGCAATTTCTAGAGCCTATCAAAGATTTTAATTACTAAATTATAAAATTCTCCGAAGCCATATTGAAGGAGAAAAACGGCATCCTTGCATCTGGAATAAAAAAAAAATAAATAAAAAAAAACATAAACCATGAAAGGAAATTGTTGATCCGAAAAGATAAAGCGGCAAACAGAATTAGCGAGGCGGTCGGCCTTGTGCAGCGGCTCTGGGTCGGAGAGTGACGTGTGCCAAATGCAGGCTCCTGGACCAGAGGAAATGAACTTAGCTGAGGTACACTCGGCCTCTAAACGTCTGCCCTCCGAGTTATTATGCCGTAATTGACTAATTGACACCTTAATTTCATTTATGGGCTCCTGCGATGAGGAGGCAACCTCTGGGTATGAAGGTGGTCCTGAAAGAGAGCACAGAGGCAGCATCCTGTGTGTGCAGGTGCACGCGAGACCAGTGTGTTCCCTCCACACTGTTATTAAGAGCGCGTTAATTAAATGGGGATGGGAACATACTTATTTAGTGCAAGCTTAAGGACAGTGTCCTGCCGCGGCGTAATCTTTAATAGCTAGTAAGCGGAATTGTAACTTGCTTCATCACATTTCAGATTAGTTTTTCTAATGAAATTTATCTTAAGTAATACGCCTTTTACAGCTTACTTGCTACATAGGATTGTAACCGAATACGAATATATGAACACACAATGTTCTAATTATGAGATATACGTATAAATATGGTTAGGATATACTGTATAGCATACACTGATCAGCCATAACATTAAAACCACTGACAGTTGAAGTAAATAACATCGTCTCGTTACAAGGGGTATTTTATTAGGCAGCAAGTGAACAGTCAGTTGGTGTGTTGGACACAGAAAAAAGGACAAGAGTAAGGATCTGAGCAACTTTGACAACAGCCAGTTTGTGATGGTTAGATGACTGGGTCGTCTAAAATGGCAGGGAAGTCGCCTGTTACAGCAAATATAGTTCAGGAATAGTTTGCAAAGCATGCCAAAAGATGGCCTCCAAATTCCCCAGATCTCAATCAAGCATCTGTAGGATGTCCTGCACAAGCAAGTCCAATCCATGATGATCCCACCTTCTAATTTACAGGATTTCAAGAATCTGCTATTAAGGTCTTGGTGCCAGACACCATAGTACATCTTTAGAGGTGCTGTGAAGTCCATGCCTCAACAGGTCTTAGTAGCAGCAGGGAGACCTACACAGTATTAGGCGACTGGTTTTAAAGTTATGGCGATCTGAGTATATTTTGGGCAAATGGTTGAGACTCGATTTGAGTTGGAGACAACAGAATTAGCATGTTAGCATATGCTAGACTGGGTTGACCCTACAGAAAGGGTATGGCAACTAAAATAACCACTCATTACAAATGTGCTGGGGAGAAAAGCATCACGTCAAAAACTAAGGTGGACGGGTTTCAGTAGCAGAAGACCTCGTTGAGTTCCATTGGGAACCCAACGAATTTTATTGGGAATTTTATTGTAAACAACTCTTTTTCAGAACGAACAGACATCACAATGTGAACAGACGGGAATATAAGGACTTGCAACATTACACTTCGCTGTTGATTGTATTTCACGTCATGCTAATGCAAAGACCCTGCTTTTTCTTTTTTTGAAACAGCAGCTGAGATCAAACATAGCAGCTACCTTTGCACAAAAGTGCTCACAATGGGACAGTAGTGGGGTCTCAGGTCACCCGCGAGGGCTGTTTCGCCCTCCGCCCCCCGCTATAGGCCAATGCAAAGCTAAAACAACAGCACAGCAGCCAGGCAGCACTACAAAGCCTCTGCTAAAAGGACACCTGCTGCCTTTATTCACTTAACACTCTTTAACTACTCCCCATGTTTGTTTAAAAGCCATATACTAAAAAGACAGGCTTCAGACACTGGATTGGGCGATGATTAATAAGGTAAATATCGCCATTAGTTGTTTCACGACAAACAAAACAAGCAAAAAAAAAAAAAGAAAAGAGCAGCCATTCTGGCAGGTTGTGGCTGAAACTGAGCAGATCTGTGAGATCTAATAGAAGCGGCCCGGTCGATACCGCTAAACTTTAATCTACTTTTTTTCCATACTCAAGCCGACGGAGTATTAAAGATAATCTTTTTTGTGTGTCATATGGCAGGAGATATGGATGGAGCTAATTTTTTGAGACAAATCTCATATTTGTCAACTGGTCGAAAAACCCAGGGATTTTGCCCGCTAATCCTGTGCCGGATGCTAACGCACGTTTACAGCGAAACACAGATGGCGAGAGAGCCAAAGCCAAGCCCAGTGCTTAGGAAAGCTGCCGAGGTCTACTTTTAGTCCCAACATGGCTCAGTACCACCTCAGAGAAGATACCGGCATATGCACAGCCTGGTCCATTATACACGGAAATATCTAATCAATTTTTTCTCTGTTGGCTTTTGTAATTTCTCATGGTTATAGTCAAAATGTGAAATAAAAAAAGTCACACTTTTGTTTTCCTTTATATGTGTCATCGTCACAATTTAAAATGTAAAAAAAGATTTAAAAAGATTTATGAATGTTTATTGTTTTAGCTCGTCTTTCCCCATTTGCATAAAGTCGTTGCATTGTTACTAAGATTTCTTACCAGAATTGGGCTCCAACATAAAGAAAAAAAAAAGAACAATTGCTTGTCATTTTATAACACAAGATTATCAAACCTGCTTTTCATGTTATTCTGTGCGCCTCTAAGCCAACTGCCAGTGTAATAAAGGACAACAAATATAAAGCATGAACCACGGTCCACTCAACAAAGACGCTTCTCATTTTCCTCACATTTTACTTCCTACTGTATGTACCTGCTCTCTCCTTTAACCTATGAAAACTACCATGGGTACAGGAGAGGGTGAATACAAGCAAGTGCTTCCCCAGGAACATATGAAGAACCAACCAACCAACCAACCAACCAACCACGTCTTTTAGGATAGTTCATGCAGCTTCAATGAAAGTAAAACGCTATTCACCCTTTTCCGCATGCACAGGCTCAGAGAAACCTATAATTGGATCGCGTCATTGTGACAAGTAAGATGGGGTAAGACATCCCTCCCACACAGCCAAATCTGGTCTCTCTTCCAATCAGACGTTTGTTGCGATTTGGAATTGTTCTTATTTGAACACACATTCTTCCAGTGATATGACAAACACCTTTCTGTTGCAACCCTAAAAAAGAGATGAGATCCATCCATGTTGTGTTGACGCTTGCGAATGTTTTCATGAGATCAAGTGCAGTGACCATGAGTGAGGAAAATAATGCTGAAGGGGTTAAAGCACTCAAATGTGCTGGTGAGATCAATAAAAAAAAATTAAAAAAAATAAAAAAGGAAACATGAACATGACGCCCCTTCTAACAACTTTTTTTTGTATTTTTCAACTGAGAACGTGAATATTCGATATCTCCAAATTTAAGGCATATACAAGGGTCGTAAAACTGACTGAATACATTTAAGACTTTAAACACGGTCATCATCATCAAGATGATGAGACCCATCTATCTGGGAATTGTACACACAATCATTCACCAACACCACTTGCACATTACAGGAACTTGGCTGGGAGTTATTGGCACATTGCCCCGTACAGTCCTGACCTCGGACTCAGCCATTTCCACATATTTGGGCTGTTAAAGGGGTTCCTGGGAGGCCAGCGTTTCAGACATGAAGCAGGCAGTCCGATCATGGCTCTGGCATCCTGAGAAAAACTTTCTATCTTGATGGTATCCGAGCACTAGTGAAACTCTGGGATAAGCGCATTAGTGTAGCAGGGGGTGATATGGAGAAATAAGGGGGGTTTTTACTATCATAACTGTGTTTTGTTATTTTGCACAATCCCAGTATGACTTGAACATCTCTCATAATTAGATCGCTTCTTAAGGATATGACATTTCTATTCTAAACTCAAAGTACAAGAGAGGGTTCCTTTGAGGATACCACTTCAATGACAAGTTATGATAATGTTTAATAACGTCTCAGTGTTGCACAGAAGAAACACGCTGATAGTGTTGGTAATAGATCGTGTTAATCGTGATCTCGCCTCGTACCTGGCCCGTTCATTGTCACCATGAAGTTGAATCTAAACTTGCTAATCAAAGTGTCAACTTTTTTTATCACAAAAAGAAAAAAATACCTTTAAAAAAAAGAATAAAAATCTTGCATTGCACATTTAGCACCAGAACGCGAGGTGCTGGAATACTGAGTGCATTCCCTGACTGCTTTGTAGTTCTCGACCACATTCAACATTCTATTGATAGCTCTACAGAGGCTTCACAAACATCGGCTACTTAACACACTCGGGTGTGTGGCCTCATTTAGAGTGAGATGGGGAAAACAGGATGGAAGAAGAAACAATCCTCAGATTACAGTGTTCAGTGTTTAGGGCAGAAGTGAAGCTCTATATAAAGCACTTTATAAATGGCCTTGTTAACGGGGCAGGTCAGGAAATAAATAGCACTTTTTAAAATGTTATCTACTTCCCTATAATGGATAAGAGAGCTTTCTGGAGTGGCTGTTAGGTACATGATGGGGACTTAGTTAAAGGGGATCTCCACCTTGAATGACTTGCATGGTAGCCCTAACAACCAAAATGTGATCTTGCTGGAGTCCAAGATTTATTTTGTAATGACATTCGGAGTGGTTTGTTTGGTTTGTATTTGGAGCCTGTCCCAGGGGACACGGGGAACTAGATGGGGAACACCCTGGACAGGCTGCCAATTCATCGCAGGACACTCTCACTCACACCACGGGCAATTTGGAAACACCAATTAGACTAATCTGCATATCTTTTGAACTGTATGAGGAAACAAGAGCATCCGGAGGAAACCCACCAAGCACGGGGAGAGCATGCAAACTCCACACACACACACCAACCCTGGAGGTGTGAGGTCACACTGCAGGAATCAGCCCATGCTAATTGGTTCTACGCAAAAAAAGTTAATGCGTAACACAATGCAGTTGTGTCGTATACTGTAGCTGCATTGCATGCTGGAACCTTGGGAGATATCGCAAAAAATAAGGTGTAGGGAGTGGATAATGGTCATGCCAAGTGAAATACTGTAACAAAGTGAAATGCAAAGAAATGCGAATCCACCACCGTGAACTTGTTTCCCATGCAAAGATATGCAAAGAAAAGGAAGGAAAAAAAGTTTCCCTTTTTCCAATTTCCAAACTTTCCAGGCTCGTTTCAGGTCACATTGTTTAGTGATTCAGACGTACTCAATGCACTCAATCTTTCGGCATTTAAAGTTCTTTGAGTTGTATGCAAAAAAGGCCGCAGCAATTCATACCCCAACTTTCCTGCATGTTTCACCTTTTTTACTCTTCTTGCTATCGATACAATTTTTATAACCAAACTGCAAGCCCTCCGAGTTCCCCGATCCATGCACATGTGCTTGTAACTGGATTCCAACTAGAGTCCATTTTGACAATCTCGACACATATAGTCATATACTAGAATAGCATGTTTGGCGTGGCCGAGTCTCACATTGTTTGGAGCAAAACAGAATGTTCCTCCTGACTTTGAGCCGTGCCAGATCTACCCCCCTTCACTTAACCCCCCCCCCCCCCCGCCAGGTGTTGACACTGTATTCGTCTTCATTTCAATGTCCTGCAGCGAGTCTCCTTGTTATTAATAATAACTTATTTGTTCAAACATATATTTGAATTTGAATCCGAACGAGGTGTGCGACTGATTCAGTTGATTTATATCATGCGGGCGTTTGTTCTACAAAGCGAACAGAGCTGACATATATTGATCAGCTGAAGAAAAGATTTGTGTTATGAGCGCTATGAAATTCAGCATTTTTTTTTTAACCTTCAAAGATGCTTTGCATTCGTCTGTGAAAGAAATAAATATATAAGTAAATAAAGACCCAGCTGTGGAGAGGGAGAGAGAGAGAGAGAGAGAAAAAAAAATCACTAAAGCTCTTTTGGTGTAATTGGCTGAATAGCAAGGGCAGCAGAAAATTTACAGGCAGACGCCAGTGTGAAGGGGAACGGGTCACGGTGCTGAACCTAATGCTCTGCCTGATCTCAGGTCTGCTTTAACGCTTTCTGTTCCTGCCACCCAGAGCCTCCTGTGTAACTCCAGGCATGTTTAAACAGCATGCAGCGGTGACACCGGTACACGAGGCACCGAAAAACTGAAATCCAAACGAATCGCCAGGATGCGGTCGATGCCGCGAGTAAAGATGTCACGGACAGCGCGGAGTTGTCTGAATCTTAGACAAGAGCACCTTGTTCAGGCCGCGTCCTCCTGAAAGGGTGAGGTAGGAGAAAAAAAGAAAGAAAGAAAAAAAAAAACCTGTGGGTTTATCTTTCCCACAGGTTTTCCATAAAATGCCAGACCAAAAAAAAAAAAAAAAAAAACAGGCCATGTGACCGGCATGTGGGTCAGGCTGATAGTGAGACGAGCTGGGTGCAGAAGAGGGGGTGGAGTTTTTCGATGGACCTGTTGAAAATAGCATGCAGCAAAAGCAGATTAGATCTGATTCCTATACGTGTGTTTTAAAATGACTTTTAATCACACGGACATTAACAGTATGAGGGCAGAAAAACAGCAAACTAAAGGAGAGATAAAGCGAAAGATAAAGATTGTGGGTTTTGTTTAAACAAAGTTATAAAAGCCATAAAATGCTCGGGTGGGGCAAATCAAACAGCCGCATGTGAAGCGCATGAGAATTTACAAAGTGAAAGAAATCCTGTATGTGTGCGAGCAGAGAAGCGTTTCCATCGCCACGCTGTTTGTTTTTTTTTTCGACTTCGGGAATCTGAGTGTGCAGTAGCTGACAGCTGGTTCGGGCAAAGGCGGGAAATATGACACCAAGTGTCAGTTGCTGAAATAAATGTTGAAAATGCCAACTCCGAGTCCTGTCCTGACCAAAGCAGAAGCTGAAACTCAAGCTCAGACTGAGATGTTAACGGATACCTCTGGGATCTCCCTCCTGTTCCTGCCTTTTCCATCCAGTTTGTTGGACAGTGTGCCGGAACACACAGGAAGTAATACGGCGCTGGTCATTTCTGTCGTTTATCTCTCATTAACAGATATTGATGTGGAAACGACACATCACGCAGTACACGCGAACACCTCGGCGTGTCATTTTGGACTATCGTCAGTAGCATGGCTGTCTTACAGTTGTTCATTTTCAGAAAAATCTCTCCAGTACTCTGCGTGCAACACGCTCTCCCCCCCCCAACCCCACGCACACACATGATGTCAACTTGTCAGCCTTGACCTGAGAGTTATGTAAGGATGACGGAGATGAGCCATGTCTTTTACAGCGTGTGGCTCTGTGCTTTTTGCACATTTGAATAGGAAAGCCAGAGGTTGCAGCAGGTGAGCAGCCCGGTGGCGTCGTCTCTTTAAAACGACCTTGACCACTCATTCAACCAAATCCTCCATTTTGTTATGCGCTGTGTTTAGCAGGACAAGCCGAGACGAAATGAGCCTTGTGACCTTTTCGCTGCCTAAAATTGAGATATCGGCACCGCTGTTCATCATTTGAACACTTTTTCTATAAATACGAGCATCCAATATCTTTAAACGTCTAACCTGAACCCATCAAAGCATGACACTGTATCTGCGCTTTACAATAATTATTGATCAGAAACCGCACCAGCCTGTGTATAAGGGTCACGTTCGATTGATTTTCCACACCCGGGTGGAGAAAAGAAGACTGCGTGTTTATGTGCATATATACACACACACACACACACATACATAT
>JAOVVA010000019.1:6425449-6436199 GCA_028565275.1 Leiocassis micropogon
AAACAGCTGTTAGGTTTTACTGAGCTTGCTGGAGAATATGAGTTCTTCTGGTAACTTTGTCACACTCGCTCCTTTATCTTTTTATGCAAATCCCAGGAGCGTACATTAGGTTTTCTGTTTCCATCTGAAAACTGGTTTGTCTTGTACTATATTTTTTTTCTTTACAGCCATGCATATATTTTCCTGTAATGTTATTTATTTATTCATTTTTAAGTTATATATCGAAATACTAAATGATTTTGTACATAATTATGCAGACATGATAAACATATATAACAAAATTGGTACAACATTTAATATGGTGCCTAAGACTTTTGCACAGTACTGTGTGGTCTTTTACAGAATTTAATATAATTTCAACATACATTTCTGCCTTTATTCCTGATACTGTAAGGTGAAATAAAACTGCTCCCATGCACGCCTACAACTCCACCCTAAACAGGAGTACAGTCCGATCTGCTTTATCTAACAGGCCCAATGTGGTCCACCGCTGGTCCATTCAGCCAACTCTCTCTCTCTCCCTCACACACACACTGCACACACACACACACACACACACACACACACGCACAGCCAGAGGCAGAAGAGCAGAAGAACAGTGCTCACACTCACTCGGTAATAAATCCCCAGACAGACGGACGTCCAGGCAGGCAGACGGGGCTGCTTTCTGAAAGGCCTCCAATCAGGCAGCAGATAAATTGTGTTTTGTGCAGGCTGCATTGTCTCTGTGTCTGTGTTCGGCTAATCTAATGTGTTCAACATGGTCTTGGTCACCTTGACTTTGGTTGCCATAGAGCCGAACACAAACACATCCCCACCCAGAAATATACCAAATAAGGCCAAGGGGGGAAAAAAAATCTCATAATCAAGACGGCTGAGACGGCAGGCTAGAAAATGCCTGGAAAATATGGAGTGTGTACTCCCATGTGTGTGTGTGTGTGTGTTTGTGTGTGTACTGTATGTGGCTTAGACAGAATGCTAGTGCCTAGGCTATGAAGACTAATTATGATAGGATAATAAACACATTAAACCCCAATCTTTGGCGCGCAAATGTTTATGCATTCACAATTATCATTCATTTTTAATCAACAAAAGATCAATTTGAGCCATTTATGACAGAAGCCCTTTCAGCTCTATCAGGGGCAATTTTGTTTGTTCCCGATATGACCTTTAAACACTTCACGGAAACACAGAGGAATCAGCGGCGGCGAAGGCAAGCCGTCCTGTCTGGCTGCCGACCCCAGCAGATGCGAGTTCTGAGGAGTTCAAAAGAATTCGGCATGGGGGCAAGTCCATTTACATAATCCTTCAGATATATTCCCCTGCAACCTAATCAAATTATTCACAAGTCTAGCTCCTAACCATGTAGACCCCTCGATACACAGCCCTTCCATTACCGTCGTCCCCCCCTCCCTTAATCATATCGAACCACACCGATGTCGATTAAAAAAAAATTTTTTTTTTACCCCCTTCATACCGAGAGCAAACAAAGCACGGCTACGTCTGACGCACAAAGATCCCCACACATTCGGCTCCCTCCAGGTCTGTATGGCTTGCCATCTCGAATTAGTCCTTGCTCATATTTGCTTTTCATCTGACAGACACATTTATAAGGAGAACATTAGCCGTGTAGTAGTACAGTACAGCGAAGGGAAAAAAAATATATATGCATTTCATTATAAAGCCAATAAATCTTCCCAATTCTGTGAGTCTATACGATGCTCTGATTACATACTGTACAAGACGTTATTCAGTGAGACAGCCTGTAACCAAAGTACTGAGATAACCTGAAATGATCCTGGCTTTTAGTTAAACATTAGGTGTATACATTTGCATGCAAAGACAGGGGAGTTCTTATGCAAACATTTATCTAAAAAGCATATTTAATCACCATTAAACTCAGCCCATAAAGTGCACGAGAAACATCATCTTTGGTGTTTTATTGTTTTAAGCCAAATTCCCTTTTTTTATTTAAAAAAAAAAAAAAAAAAAAGTTCATGTGTTTTTTTTTTTTCCCACCATCCAGCACTCGAAGGGTTAACATGTCAAGCTCCATCCACGGCGCGGTCAATTTTCAATGACTTCTTTTTCCCACGTCGAAATAAACTATTTTATGTCTCCAAATATGCAGATCATTTTGCTTAATGAAAGATGCCTGACGTCTCCGATCCAATTAATATGCAAATGCAAGTGAGGATTTATTTGTGACATTCTGTATGGGTGAGAGAAAACAAAAAGGCCTCTTAACAGCAACACTAATTGCTGTGACTGATTGTCACATATCATCATTCACTCCGAATCTCCTAAATACCACATTTCAGATAAAATTCTCCCCTTGCCACTTTGTGTGGATTTATTTACAAAGCTGTAATATATATCAAAGTCCCAGATGCTGTACGCAGACATTTTCCTAGCAATGCTCTCGCTCTGTCTGTGGTGGTAAAATAAAATACCTCCTACTCTGAATGAAGTGAATTAAAATCAACTTGTTTTATGATAGCGAGATTGTTCCTTTCTTTGTCATGTCCATTCATTATTGTGTCTTTATTATTTAAATCCGCTTTAAAAAACACCACACATCCGCTTAACAATAGGCAATCCTGAGCCTCGCTAATATGACACTATTGCCGGGAAACTGGACGTTTTAACATAATCGATGCGATACGAGGGGCGTTCGAGTCAAACCGGGACTTGTGATGACATTTCTCGTGAATGAAGCCGTAAAACTTATTGACATTTACAGATGACTTCAAGAACGGTACAGTGATGAGACTCTTAGTCGCAGTAAAACATTTGAATGGTGCAAAGGTTTTAAGGAAGGCTGTACGTCCATGAATGATGATCCTTAACATTCAGCGAGTGGAACACCCGATCCTTAAAAACTGACGGATACCTTGTTGCCGATTTACGTGGGTCAGAAGTAGCTTAGTGGTTAAGGCATTAGACTATGGTTCAGAAGGTCTCACGATCTGTTGGACCCTCAACTGCTCAGATGTATAATGTAAATAAGACTTGTTTTTGGACCATTAAAGGAGTTCCTGGGAGGCCAGTATTTCAGGCACGAAACATTTCAGGCAGTCTGATCATGGCTCTGGTACACTGAGAAAACTTTCCCCTTTGATGTTATCCAAGCACAGGTGAAACACTGAGATAAGTGCATTTGTGTAGCAGGGGATTATATAGAGAAATAAAGGGAGTTTGTTTTTACTCTCATAACTGTGTTCTGTTCTTCTGCACAGTCAAAAGTCCCGGTTTGACCTGAACATCCATCATAGAATAAATATTACATTTAGGTTATAAGGGTCAGTGTATATCCTGTAACTAAAATAGTCTGGCTGAATTCAGATTTAAAGGATTTATCCTTGAAATAACAAGCGATGTAATGTAAAGCAAAAAAAAAAAAAAAAAAAAATCAGTCTGTCATAATTTCATCTGAACTACTATGACAGTACGTTAATGTCACTATTGTACAATGATGCTTTCTGGTTAAAAGCTGTTGATTAATTTTCTTTAACAGCACAGCTTGGGAAGTAGTCTTCCAGTCCCGAGGTTTATATTAATACACTAAAAATCTCTATACATGATTAACTGATTTTATAAATGTGCATTTCATAGATATTACAGACTAGTAAATGTAACCATAAATGGATAAAAACTATGGCAGGCTATTCTTTAATTATTCATTCTTTCATTCATTCGTCTTCTATACCGTGTATATCCTGTGTACAGGGTCAGGGGGGGCGTGGAGCCTATCACAGGAGACTTTGGGCATGAGACAGGGTACACCCCGGACAGGGTGCCAACCCATCGCAGGACACACACATACGCACACTACGGGCAATCTGGGTACGTCAATTAACCTAATCTGCATGTCTTTGGTCTTTGGGAGGAAACCAGAGTACCCAGAGGAAACCCACCAAGCAAGGGGGAAGACATGCAAACTACGCTGACCCCGAGGCGAGAATCGAACCCTCATCCCTGGAGGTGCAAGGCGTTAGTGCTAACCACTACACCACCACGCCTCTGATTGTTTAATTAAGGAATTTTTTTTTAAATGTCGCCAATCTGTTGTGGTACAGGAGGAATAAAAAACATTTGCTCATGCTCTCATTAGAACACAATAAAATTTGGAGTAGTAAAAGTGACTCCAACTCCAACATTAGCCCACAATACACCAAAACTTTCATTGATTAATTTCCCTAAATAGTGCATCCCCCATACTGAAAGCCAAAGAGATGTAACCCTCCGTACAACCCTACATACTTACAAATTTTTGTTCGCCATAAACTTCATTGAACAAAATCTTCGTGCTTTGTAATGTAACCTGGTTTTATTATTATTTTCATTTATTTACTTTTCAACTCATAGCTTTAAAGAACTGTTTTTGAGACTATTGTACTATTGCATATTATCAAGGACTAATCTTCAAAATCTTCCATCACGCTCGATCCTACTGTAGGAATCCCAACTTTCCAGCACAGATTAACTAATAAAGCCTCACCATCTTTCTTACTCAGGGACTAGAGAGCCTGAATGAGCTCTGATGGAGCTCTCTGTGTCTACCTGGATCTGTGTGTGTGTGTGTGTGTGTGTGTATGTGTCTGTGTGAGCACTGTTTGTTGGTCTACAAGCTCTCACGGCACGGCTGCGGTAATCACTCAGCTCCTCTCGTCTCGTCTCCTCAGAGCAGCCGCCGGTGCATCGCTGCAGCCTGCTTAACAGTCAGAGGCTGCTACAGATTGTAAACAGATCTCCCATGAATTGCGGGTTTAGCGGTTTTGCGCGTCTCCAAACAAGGTGCTCCTGATAACGGCGCTCTGTCTCGCTGACAAGGCCTGACAAAAATCAGCCACTTTGCTGAAAGCATGCGATTTGAGAGCTGTCACTCAGCATGACTGGCAGCTCTAATCCCCCACCGGAGCAAATAGGAGGTGAAAACAAATGCTAGACTGATACAAATTTGTTTTTATAGACAGTCTTATAATTGTTTCTTTCTCCAATTTGACCACTTTATGCAGACGGTATATTGCGTGATGGGGAGTACTTTGTGAATGTACAACCTTTACATGCAATCTTTTATTCTTTTTAACCTTTTTTCCATGATTGCCAACGATCATAAGGGTTCGAATGTCAGAACCCTCATATTGAAATCGTAATAAGTACCTGGGGGTTACTTGTTTCATATTCAGCTGAGTAACCCCACAAACCTAGAAACTTCCTGAACATCAGGAGTGATGTCTTTGATTCCCCTTATACAACGGTGATTTGCCAGTCCTTCCACTTTTTCATTAATTGAAGAATGTTTGGAGAACATTCGTACTTCTTCTCCATTTACAGTTACAGTTAATGTTGTGGAGCACGTTTCTGTTCTTGTCACGAGATTAAATGCATGACAAAAGTTTTATTAGGCAAACAGACAAAACAAACAAGAATCAAGAATCAGTAACGGTAAACAGACTGGGGTCAAGTGATCAGCAAACAGCATAAACTGAGCAGGGCAGGATCAGGAACTGGGAAACAGGATCAGAGGCGAAACCACAATATCACAGAGAATATCAGAGCTTTGAAATAATTGGAAGTTACAAACACAAAATTTGTATTTGCCTGAATCTCTTGGAACAACAAGACGGTAAAGCACATCACTGGAATCGTGGGGCCCAGGGACTTCCCTTTCCTCTCTCTGGTACATGGTGATTCCAGTCACACTCACCACAAGTTACACCATAAGTTCAGAATAGCCTTTACAGTGTAGGTACTGTAATGCGATCACTATCTCGAGCGGTGCTGCTGCTTAGCTTCTGCCAGGGGACCTGGCGTGATATGTTTGAGGCAGAAAAACATGAAAAGATGGATCAAGGTGGTTGTAACATGGCAGATCGAGTCTGTAATTGACTTGGATAATGTACCAAAAAAATGGCCATTCTAGTGATGACCCAACTTTTTGTGATGGTTTCTAACAGATGGGTGACAAAGCCTCCACTGATGGGAACACCATCCAGAGCTTGTACTGGACTTTCAGAGGATGGTGGCAGTGCCAACTGGAGCTTCTCTGTAATGTTGTAGTTGATGATGCTACCAGCAGCACCATAGTTGACTAATGCTGTAAAACAGATTTATATGTTTCAGTACTCTCCATGTCGGAGCGAGTACTGGGAGTGGCGCACTCCAACAGAGACCAGGATGCCCATGTCTTGCAGTGCACTGTGCCACATGATTCAAGCCACAGTAGTAAAAGAGCACCCTGAGGCTTTGGCAGTGCCGCTCCACCTTATCTACTGTACCTTGACCTGTTTCAGCTACATCAGCTCAGAAAGTGAGGCCTCTAGGGCTGTCGTCATGTGAAGCTGGCATGCATGAGCCATCAACTCCGCAGCACATGGCGTGAGAAGTTCCATGAACTGTGGAAACTCAACACACACTCAATAATGCGACCAGCATGAGAGCAAGTGCTTCCCTGATTCCTTGCCATGGAAAAGGGGAGAGGTCGAACACTTGCTTGAACATTTTAAGCAAATGTCGTAAAGCATGCTGAACCCATTTGAGATATAGTAGTTTATATCACGGACTTAAATGGAGGATGGAAGGGCAGTCCAACACAACTTTTATTAAGCAAACAGACGAAAGAAGCAAGTGAATCACGTTACAGAAAAACCGGAAAACGCTAAATCCCGTCCTGACGACTTTCATATTTCGGAACGAATGCAATATTTACCTTTGATTGTTACAAATCTCTGACATTGGAGACTCCTTTTAAAAGTGATAAAGAACCTGTTCTTACAGGAAAATTCACCATCTCAACAAGTTTATGTGATTCATGCACTAGAGGTACAATAGAATGCAAATATCTGTACCTTTAAATTACCTCCCAAAGTGGGTGTGCCATAAAAAAATAAATAAAAGAAGTATTGTTTGAAGTATTGTCACCAGGGTGTGTCAATTCTGGCCCTGACAATACAGAATTAGATTCGTGTCAAAAAAGAATAAACGGAAATAAAAGTATTTACCAAAATAAAATAAAAAGAAAGTTAATTAAAAAAACGATTTGCAAAAATATTAATTTTCATTCCTAGTTTTTCATTTTTACTCCTCTGTTTTTTTGTTATTTTTTTCACCACACGGGCGATATGATTGTGAGCGCCACATGAACAATATGAATCAAGAATTCCACATGCCGCGGTTTAAATTACACTAAGCTAAATTATACGGCCTTGATATCTGTACATATGGTACATCTTTTATTTCCATATGGCTTATTCGAACAATTTGTATATTAACTTATTACATTCTATCTCTGAGATCGAGTAGCATCCGAGCTTCAAAAACGCAACCGAAAGCACTCAGATGACATCAGCTAAGATTTATCTCACCCTAACAGCAGAACTTTCTCTTGCTTTCCAGTGACTTCCTGCTAAATTGTGAACACTTGCCACAATAAAGTCATCATGCATTTTTACAGCAGTGTCAGGCAGAACACTGTCACATATAAATTAACCAGCGAGCTAAAAGCTTTCGTGGTCCTTCAGGAAAATGCAAGTCATCAAGCATTAAGCACATATTAATTTTCAATGGGCCAGCAATAATGGGTATGTTTTATGAACAGGAAAGCAGGGCAGTCCCGTCTGACATCTAACATGGTGCCGGCGCTGGCCCGAGTAGTGTATGCTTGGCCTACCTTTCGCTCGCTGCTTTCCAAACACAGCTCGGGGCGGCGGAAATCAAACAGCACGCCACTGCTTCACCTGTGCACGTGCCAGCTTGCTTTCCCAACACCACCAGGCTGCAAGTTCTCACACGCTGTTTCTGGCTTTGACCCCCCCCCCCTTCTACTCACACACACTCACACACACACACACACATCCATCTCCATTAGAGTCAGCGAACATGTGATCGTTGAGTGACGGTGCCGAGAGACGGAATGACAGCAGGGCCGTGGGTTTGAATCCAAGATCACTATAGAGCCGTTATGGCTAACTGCAGCATTCTCGTGCTTTTCATTTCCCCAAGCTTTATTACTGCACTCATAAAATTGCTTTCGATGCGACCATTGCAATAGGCTATTGTGCATCCTGCAAGAACTCGGAGAGCTTCTTCAAAACAAATCTGGCCTTTCAGGAGATTTTATGAACAAGACAATCGGTCCAATTCCATTCTTTGTCCAAGGATGGAATTGCATATGGACGTGGAAATGCAGGAAATCGCACACTAAATCTGAATATTGCACTCTCTTTCAGTCGGGTATAAAGTCCGTTTATTTCACCCTCATAGGCAGGTGAAAATAGTACGCCTCTTTCCGGTACAGCCGGAGCGTTATAGGGCCCTGAGCCGATGCCCTAGTGATTCGGCCGGCCACTTTTCCAAGGCCTGCTACTTGATTAAATGCATAATCCACTACTCCCCATCCCCAATGATTTAGTGTGCCTTTAAATCAGCTTGCGCACACATAAAAACCTCAAATAAAAATCACCAAGAAAAACCATTGCACTCTAACTGTTCTATTAAAATGATACCCAGCCCGGCCTTTCTTCTCCGCAATACCGTTTATTCCACATGAATGCGTAGCTTCATTTTTACCCCTCCTCCCGGCCGTGCATATAAAATATATAAGTTTAAAATGTCAACGTTGAAACATCAAATGCTGGAGTCTCTCATTAATCACCTCGGATGAGGCTCCCTTTTAAGGTTATAACCCTTTGAAAGAGCAAAAATTACATTTTTGACCTTGAAGATGAGACAAACTCATAAACGTAAAATAATTCCAGGTTTAAAAGAGAGAGTTATCTGCGGCAGCAAATTGCTGTGCTGTGACTTGTGGGCGACACCAAACAACTTTTCTTTTTTCCCTTTTCGTATTTACAAAGAAGCTGTTCTGATTAATTTAAAATCACATCAAGAAAAGGAAACAAAAACGAGCGAAAACATCAAAAGGGGCATACGGTCTAAGTTTCAAATCCACAGGGCGCAGCTATCTGCGCTGGGAGGAATGTTGGCTTTTTTCATGGAGTTTTATTAAATGGTGCATGACATTTTCATTACTCAAGGAAATTAAATTCCCTAATTTTCTTACAAGCCCGGTACGTCTGCTATTTTAGGGAGGTGCACAGAACATAACAATACTTTCAGCCTTCTAACACCTACAGAAACGAAGGGATTTGGGATTTAGCGTTTGTATATTTACCAAAAAAAAAAAAGAAAGAAAGAAAAAAAAACTTTGAAAAGGATAAAAGCAATTTATGCGTTAATGAAACAAGACAGGCTTTTGAGCTTTTGCTAAACAGGTGCTTTAATTATGAGAATACAGGTTTTCTCATTATTTGCTTCTGGAAAAAAAATACATAATCAGGATGTCTAACATGCAATCTTAATGAAATTCATTCAACCTGGGACACTACATGTATATAAAATGCCATTTTCTATATGTTTTTTAATTTATTGATGAGATCTTGGTGTACAGCCGTGTTCGAAACTAGTAACCCCACTTTTAATTCTAGGAGTCTTTGTGAAAAAACAGTGATCGTAGCGGGGCCTTAGTATAAGGCAAATATAACCTCAAACAAACAGCAACATAGAACGTTTTTGCCATTACATGCCATTACTTATTTAACAAAAATGAAAGCAAAATTTAAAAAAGGTTAACGTTGCAGCCAGGTGCTGCTAATCACCATCCCTTGATTACCAGCAGGTGTGCAGACCTCTAAAAAAAAAAAAGCAGAGGTTTTGGCAGTTTGCTGTTCTGCATTTGGTTGTATGGTAACACAATGGAAAGAGGAAAAGACATAAACAATAGTCTTAGAGAAGCAATTGTTGCTGAACATCAATCTGAAGAAGGTAATAAAACATTTTCCAAACAATTTGGAGTTCAATGTTTTACTGTACAGTGAGAAAGATTATTCACAATTGGAAAGCATTCAGTCTTCCCAAGAGTGGACCTCCCAGCACATTCACCCCAAGGTGCAATGCTCAGAGAAATACAAAAAAATAAAAAACGCAAGCGCTACATGTCAAACCCTACAGGCCTCACTGAGCATGTTAAATGTTGCAGTCCATGGCAGCACAATTAGAAGAAGACTGAACAAGTACTGTTTCTTTGTAAGCGTTTCCAGGAGAAAGCCTCATCTCTTAAAAAAGAACATGGAAGCACAACTGAGGTTCACAAAACTGCATTCAAACAAAGCACAAGACTTTTGACCCAATGCCCTATAGACAGATGAGACCAGAGTTGAGTCGTTTGGTCATAATTCCCAGCGCCATATTTGGCGAAAACCAATCCTATCTCATTTCAGCAGAAACACCTCATACCCACTGTAAAGCATGGCAGTGAAGGGGTGATGATCTGGGGTGATGTTCTGTATCCATAGGACCTCAGGACCTTGCAGGCACTGAGTCGACTATGAACTCCCCCGTACAATAGTGGACTCTGGAGGCAAATGTCAGGGCATCTATCTGACATCTAAAGCTTGGTCAAAATTAGTTTAGGCAATAGCACAATGATCTGAAGCACACCAGGAAATCTACATCAGAGATTTAGGAATGGCCGAGTCAAAGTCCAGACCTCATCCCAATTGAAATGCTGTGGCAGAAATTTAAGAGAGCTGTGCATATGCGAAGAAACCTCAACAAACTGTAGCAATGCTGTAAAAAAGAATGGGCCAAAATTTCTTCACAATGATGTGAGAGACTGATAAAGTCATAGAGGAAATGATTACTTGTTGTGTAAATGATTACTTCAAGTTATTGCTGCTGAAGGTGGATC